>QODF01000008.1:765529-777891 GCA_024372805.1 Oostethus manadensis
TATGTACTGTGGCTTGAATTCAGAGTTTGGGGGTCATCTCACAAACTGTCCGCGGGCCTTGGACCCAACAAGAAAAATTTTACTCTCATCAGTCCACAAACTGTTCCCCCATTTCTCTTTAGGCCAGTTGATGTGTTTTGGGGCAAATTGTAACCTCTTCTGGACATGCCTTTCTTTTTTAACAGGGACTTTGCGGGGGATTCTTGTAAACTTCAGATTCAGATAGATTAGCTTCACACAGATGTCTTCTAACTGTCACAGTGCTGACTGTTAACTCCAGACTGTTTTTGATTATACTGGAGCTGATCAAAGCAGCCTTTACCATTCTGGCTCGATCCATGTTTATAGTTGTCTTCAGTTTTCTGCCACATGTCTCTGGTTTTGCTCTCCAATTTAAGGCATTGGTGATCACTTTAGCTGGCAACGTGACCTTTTGCCATATGCAAATTGATCAATGATCCTTGCTATGGGATAAATAGGCCCAACACTGTATTAGGAGAAACATGCCCATATCATGATGCTTGCACCACCATGCTTTACTATATCTTCACTGTGTACTGTGGCTTGAATTAAGAGTTTGGGGTTGTCTTGCAATCTCTCTGCAGGCTTTGGACCCCAAAAAAAATGTTACTCTCACCAATCCACAAAATTTGGGCCAGTTGATGTGTTTTTTGGCAAACTGTAACCTCTTCTGCACATGCCTTTTTTTTTTTAACAGAGGGACTTTGCGGGGGATTCTTGTAAATAGATTAGCTTCACACAGACGTCTTCTAACTGTCACAGTACTTTGAGGTAACTCCAGACTGTCTTTAATCATCCTGGAGCTGATCATTGGCTGAGCCTTTGTCATTCTGGCTATTCTTTGATCCATTTTGATAGTTGTCTTCCGTTTTCTGCCACAGTCTCTGGTTTTGCTCTCCATTTTAAGCCATTGGAGATCATTTTAGCTGAACAGCCAAAAAATGTTTGCACCTTTTCATAAGTTTTTCCCCTCTTCAATCAACCTTTTAACCTTTTAATCAAAGTATGCTGTTCTTGTGAACATTGTCTTGAATGACAATGATATCATTTTCCTCAGGCTTTCAGAGAGCAATGCACGTTCAACAAGTGCTGGTTTCATCCTTAAATAGGGGTCACCTGGTTTACCGCTGTGTTTTCACAAAACTGATCACTGATTGAATGCACACTGTTGTTTTTTCAACACCACCCTTTCAACTAACTTCCCAATTGTACAGACTTAAAGAGTGTGCATATCATGAACACTCGGTCTTGTTTGTTTTCTGAGAATCTACTGCACCTACTGTTTGCAATGTAGCAAAAAATATACTAATAACAGTACTTAATCTGGTTAGTCACATTGGACGGCTATTATTTTGAACACTACTGTATTTGTGCAATCATTTCATATGTTTCGGTATATGTCTTTATATTTAATTTTATTTTTATTTTGTAAAAAAGTCTTCTGATTACCACTTGATGCCACCTGTGTACCATCACTGGCAGTCTTACCACAGTTTTAAAATCAATCGCCTAGGCTTTCTCAAATCAAACACTTCCTTCAATAAGTATGCTGTGTAGACTTTGTATAGTACAGTATTTAGTTCTTAATGTGCACATTTTGACAGTGTTGTCATTGCGCACTTACTGGAAATCAGTCACAAATCAGTCACATTGCTTCTTCCCTATTTATTTGTTTCTGTTTCATGAGTTTGTAGCCAGCATGGTGACTATTGAGGGCGGTAAGCACCTAGCACAGCATAGTCATAGTTTTTCCCCATTATAAAGGCAAAAACACACTTCAGTCATTTTCTATACCGTTTATCCTCATTAGCGTCCCGGGTATGCTGGAGCCTATCCCAGCTGACTTTGGCCAGGAGGCCAAAGTCAATCGCAGGGCAGACAAACAAACATTCACACTCACATTCATACCTATGGACAATTTAGAGTCGCCAATTAACCTACCATGCATGTTTTTGGAATGTGGGAGGAAACCAGAGTACCCACACACGCACGGGGAGAACATGCAAACTCCACACAGAGATGCTCAACAAAGATTCGAACCCTGAACCTCCTGACTGTGAGGACAATGTGCTACCCACTCGTCCACCGTGCGGCCCCACACTTATACATTCTAAAGTAAACTACGGAAGTAAGCACGGAAGACTGTGTTTCAGTTGTCTCACTTTCGCTTTTACACTTATGGGCGTTATGGGTTGTCATTACGCAAAGTGTAGGGGAAGTGGGATCGGTTCTACACGTGTACAGAACGCGCGTCTACGTCCGGCCAGCCTATTTTTCGGCAGTCGCGTGTTGGGCAAGTGGATTTGTGTTAATACGCATGTGAAATCAACATAATCCGTCTATTTTACAGCAGTTCCACAGCGTAAACGTGCCCCCTGCCTCGCCCGAAATTACAACATAATTGATCTTTTGTTCTTATATCATATCCGTGGTGCAAGTGGATAAATTATAAGCCCTCTTTTATAAGATCCATTTTTTTTTTCCGCCACTGAAAAAATACAGACAAAAGCATTTGCTAGTTGATATGTTTGGATGGATGGTGTTTAGAAAAAAAAGCTTTACCCGAATCCTCTACATGAACTCATCCTTGCACCCTGCTTAGCAATGTTCGCGTACAAATATCACTGCAATTTCTGCGTTGTTGTTTTCTGTTTATTTATATGTGTGATTATATGTAATCTTCAGTTTTTATGGAGCTCAGTCTTGGTGAATAAAAGCATAGAAACAGCTGCATGCTGGTGAAGCATTTTAAAAAGAGGCACTAATCAACACAATTAATATAGTATATTTATGTTCATACATTTAAAAATAATAATTACCACAGTACGTGACGTCGGCAGACATATTTTGCAAATGGTGGAAGCGCGTAAGTCACGCGCATGCGTAGAACCGATCGCGCGTTCGGTACACGTCGCTAATGATTGCAAACGGCCAAAATGGCGGGAGTGTAGTAGGGACACTTTCAACGCTCAGTAGTCGCCATCTTGGCCAGCCACTATTTATTTTATTTTTTTTAAAGGAGAGCAGATAAATCGTTGAAATATTTCCCCCGTCGTTTTGGGTAAGTGCGCAATGACAACAATGGCGTTAGGACAGCACGACGCTGTCAAACTTGGTGCCCTCAGGAACTAAGCACGCTGAGTACGTCTTATACAGTTGTAAGTATAGAGTAATGCGGTTTGAGACGCAGCCCCGGTGTATTGCACTAGTTAGTGATAAGTCTTTGTTTGAAGTGTGTTTAGGCATAAGGCCGCTTATAAGTTGCCTCAAAGTGACCGCCATTGCTGTATTCTTGCCACAGCTTTACTAATGTTATATAGTCCTATTTTGTTTTGGGCTTTTTTGCCTTTTCTCTCCGTGCACCTTAACCCACGAAGCCCAAAGTACATTTCATTCAACTGAAAGCCTTCGTGTCCAACTTTCGTTCCTTCCGTCTCTGCTTGTTCACGTCATTCCTCCCGCTTGTAAATAGTGTACAAAGTAAAAAGAAACAAAAGATATTGTCAGTTTGCTATGCTAGGAAGCCATGGAGACTTCACGTTGTAAACAAAAATGAAAGATTTTTTTTTGGAAAGACACACCCGAAGGACAAAATAACCCAAATATTTAAAGCTGTATCATAAAGAGGAAGAGCTTAATGTATTTGTTGTGAATATGAAAAAAATGATATATTAAAGAAGTGCATGAACAGCTGTTATTGGGTGTCGTGTTGCTTTGTATCCGCAAGGTGGCAGCATTTACCACCTGGTCGCTCTCAGTTGAACTTGTTCAAGTTGAATTGATGGTTTTGTTTTTTCACACAGTGGGACCGGTATGGGACCACTGGGAATGTACACTCAACCGAGCTGCTTCCATAGCCTCTAAAGTAAAGAAATTGCAGTTAATTATTCTTGAAGAAACATTAAAATATTCACCCAAGCTGAAAGTGAGATGGCAAAATTAACCATAATTGACCCATTTTTGTTTTAGTCACATAATATATAAATGTCCACTATTATGCGACAATAGATTTTTTTTAATGATAATGTGTCAGCGCCTGCTTATGGGCCCAAAAAATGAGAAAAAGCTTTCTTTCTCATTAGTTTGCTATACTTTTGGGTGACACTACAATTAATTATAGGTCCGGTATTGCCAATTCCGATTTTATTTAGTAATTTTGTCTTAAGTTGGTGATCATGATTGAAATCAGAATAAGACATAACAGATTGAAGGCGTATAAAAAATGTTTGTGTCAACAAACGTCTTTGTGGACTGTGTTTACGATCTATAATAATTGGGGCTATCAAAGTTAACACGGTAATTTCTTTGACATGTGATTAACGTGCACACATCCTGTTTGACCTTCTAACCACACCATTGTTTGAGGAACCACAGTGGTGGCAGTTTTGTATGGAGCCAGAAACTGGAACAAATATTACAATGCCTCTGGGGGAAGAGGGAGGTTACTGGCGCACTGCACGTATTGTTTTATTTTAATTGTCATTTATACAAAGTGTCCCAATTAAGGAATGTTTTTAGATGCGAGAGTTTTGCTTTGAAATGCTAGCTAAAATTTAGGCTAGGACCTGCTAGCCATTGGCATAGTTGATGAGAGCTATTTGGGGCAATAGTTAATGCTATGCCACTTACACTAGCATTTTAGCAATCTCGCATTAAACATTCAAAGAGTGGGGGCTTTCTAACTTTATTGGTATTGCAATAAAATAATTTCCTATATTGACGTCCTGTTTTTTCTGTAAGGAAGAAGCTCTCGAATCCTCATGGTCATGATACCACCTCCTATCCCCCCTTAACTTGATAAGCCCACATCTTGACAGAGGGCAACTTTGTCAAAACAAACAAAACAAAACTACACATCTTAAAATAAAGTCTGCAACTCTGCCAACTATTCATCAGCCATCTGCAGATGTGGGAGTTGTTCCTCCGAACTTTGACGCTGGGGTGACTTTTGAAGTTCATATGTCACATGACTAAGACAGAGGTGGCTAAAGTGTAGCCTGGGGGCCATTTGTGGCTGCAGGCTTTTTTTTTTTTTGATGTTCAGCACATTTTAAAATTGAAGCATGCACCACATCACAGCACTACAAAGAATGCTGTTAAATGAGAAACTGGTATTGCATGTTGTATGTCTATTAGTATGGTGGCCCATATAATGGGAATATTAGAAAATGTATTGGCATAAAAATGAGTTATTGTTTTTTTTTCTGCTGATAATGATAATGTGCACGGGTGATGACATGCTCTATACAGCAACATCTTGCTTTTCCAAGTTTTTCCTTTGCATTGTAAACATACAATTTGCAATGAAAGCACTAGTTATGCGAGGGAGAAGTAAGGAGCCATCCTTTAATACTTCTAATCTAATCTGTTTTGTTTATGCCTGATGTGCTGAATGGGCCCTGTTTATAACTTGACTGATTGTATTCGTCCACAGTTTCATGCTTTGTACTTTATTTTTGTACGGATGTTTGTGCCACAAAATGTGCAGCGTTTCAATTTGTATTCTTGCCAGCATGATTTCCTAGGATGATAGTAGGAGAACTGTTATTTTAGTTGACTATTTCTCATAAGTTTTAATATTTTGTGGAGACAAAATATTTAAAATAAATCTGGCACTTTTTCTACTATAGTCATTCCTTGTTTATCGCAGTTTAATTGGTTCCAGACTTGATCAGAATAAATGAATTTCCGCTAAGTAGGATTCAATGTCCATAACTAGATATTTTTGTAGTTACAGCATAGATACCTGTTTATGACATTTTAAATATTAGATTAGAGCCCTGTAGACATGAAATAACACCCCACTTTTACACACTATTTATTATTTGTTGTTTACATCACCTGGGCAGGCTACAGGATCACTGCAGAGACGTAACAGATGGCTGTTGCTGCTAGCATAGCAAGCTACAGAGCTAACTAGTTAGCCTCTCCGATTAACTTATTCCAAACTTAAAGTTTTTCAAGTAGAGTGTGGAAGAAGAACAAGGAAGCCAACAATGTACCACTTCCACACAGCATGAGAGGAGACACTTTTTTTTCACTCTGTTGCAGCCATGGCATGTCGGCTCGTCTCTGCTGGCTCAATAGCCAGTCTCCATGCAGAGTAGAAAGTAGTGTAATATAACGTCATGTATCATTACATTACCGAGGCCTAGTGACCACAATACTACATACAACTTGTCTTTCAACATTTTTAAACGAATAATAGGCCATAGTCAACCACAAAACAGTGATAATTTATTAATTACGTATTTTTAAAAAAATGCGATTTAGTGAAGGACGAATTTACTTGTATTGTACTGTATTATTTAGCACAAACAGTGACATGCATCCAGTGGCATCACAGTAACAGAAGCACGATGTGTTCATTCATTACACGAGATGTGAAAATGTGACCAAACCACATTAGTTTCCGGGAAGAGCCATTGCCAAAATCGGTGTCCGTTGCTAAGAATATCGGAAATTAAGTGCAGGACATTGTTCACAAATACGTTTATTGAGGTGGTTTGTTGTCTATATGTGCCCTGCGATCGACTGGCGACTAGCCCCACCTCTCACCCAAAGTCAGCTGGGATAGGCTCCAGCATACCCCCACCCTGACCCTAATGAGAATAAGTGGCATAGAAGATGGATGGATACGTTTATTGATAGGATTTTGAAAGGTTTTTGTCCCGTGAATCCCAAACTCATTTAATGATAGTGAAAAATTAGGTAAAACTTATCAGTATTATTAGATGCATCTGCAATACTGGTCTTGTATGTACTGGGTATCTGAATGATCCCAAAATGTACAGTATCGCCCACAATTAATATACGGACTCAATGGAATTGCCTTGCAAGTGACGATCAAATGCGCGTAACGGCCAAAGCACACATCTTATCGTAATCCATGTTGTCGATATGAATTAGTGGACATTGTTGAATTTCCAACAGCATTTACTCTCAAATATGATAATGGGAAGGGCTAAACCAATTTACAACCCTCCTTAAAACCATATAGGCTTCCTTATTTGCCATGTATCACCATAATAAGGATATCAGCGTGTGTGTAACTGTGTGTAACAGCACATAGTGCAGCAGTGAAGCATTCCGCAAAGGAGAGAGAAGACAAATGAATCATGGTTTTCATCGTCTCCAGCTTGTCTGCCCTTGTACGAAGCCAGCTACTTGAGCAGAGCGGCACAAAGGAAGGCTCTCATGTACAAAGCTGAGGAGGAGGCGGCAGCATGTTGTCACTCCAAGTGCGTAGGACAACAAGGAACAGTCAGGTACCCTGCTGCAGCTTCTTCTACAGAGATAATATACCTTCTTATCTTCCGTTTGGAAGTCACACTTCCTGTTTTAGTCTTGGCTATATTTTAGGTGTCTGAATCCATGTGTTTATGTATGTTATGTATGTTTATGTATTATTAGGCAACACCAGATTGATTAAGGCATGTAGTATTGTGATAATACTGTAATAACACCGTTGTAGAGATGTACATTACATTTCAGTTTCAGCATCATGTATAGCAGGGGAGTCCAAACTTTTAACTTGAAAAGGGTACCTTGAAGATTTCTGAACAACAGAACATCCACATGAGAGCTTTGTATTATAGGTGACAAAGCAAATCAGTGTAATACCTAATCATATATGTAATTAATAATGAATTCATTTAATTTTGAAAATATGCCAAGAGCCAATAAAAATGGAGCTGTGGGCAACACATGGCCCATGGGCCGCATTTTGGACACCGCTCATTAACCTAAAGTCTGGACGCAGGCAAAATAGCAGTGGTGTGCAGTCAGGGCCAGCAAAACCTTCTCTTCTGGTCTAAGCGTTATGGAAACACTGAGCTACATGTACAATTTTAATTCTAGTAATTCTTCCATTGCTCCAGAATCTTCAACAAACTGGAATGCTCCAAGCTTGTGATTAAGAAAGTTGTAGTCAATTGGCAATTCCAACTGCAGATGTGAAAATATTTTATGACGTGCTTATTCATATATGTTTACAGTTAGTCATGTATCAAATGGCGCTCTTATTTTGAAGGCCGGAAGGATATCTCTTTACGGCTAATGGAGATGGTGCAAAAATAAATGAGATTCCGCGGGCCCTACTTTTATTCCCAGGAGTTTGTAATTTTCATTTTGTCGCGTGCGTCTTGACGGCATCATTTCCAACAGTGTGTGTGTGTATGTTTTATTTTTCTGTCCAATCAGATTTCAGCGTCTTTGTTTTGCCATGGCAGTCTAATCAGCCCAGGACCTTCAGAATCTAGGGTGCTGATGGATGCCACTTAAACACTACTGTCCGTGGGGCTATTTCAATAAGCAATCGGGTATGGAGTGGCTAACGTTAGATTCAAGTGATGCAGGATTTGTAGTGGCCATTTTAGGATTTTATGGTTTTATTATTGAGTGTTCACTTCTTGGCCCATTCAAGTGCTTTTGGTTTGACTTGTCCTAAAATTGGTCACATTACGCTGATGTATAGCATGGGTATAATTATAATGACTGTTGATTCATATTAATATTACAATATAGCCAGTGCCTCGTCACCTCAGTACCGGGGTGTTTGAGGCGCAAGGACGGCTTTTGCACCGAAATGGCAATATTCCCTTACCTGGGAATATTGTTTGTTTATATTTATGTTTGTTTATTTGATCGCTACTAGAAAAATATTTCAATCACCTCTAAATATGAATAAACTGAAAATCAAATGTACATGAGTTTAATGGTGTAAAAAATCACTTTTATTTCATCCATCCATCCATTTTCGATACCGCTGATCCTCATTAGGGTCGCGGGTATGCTGAAGCCTATCCCAGCTGCCTTCAGGCTAGAGGCGGGGTACACCCTGGACTCATTTGTTTCAAATTTCTTCTTTCTCGTGTTTTTTTTGTGCCTTTTTGTTTTTCCCCGCTTACCTTTTATGCGCTGCCGGAGCACCTCTCAAGCCTTCATCGGATATTCGGCTCACAAAGTGCACTTTGCTCCTCTGGGCCCTCAGGTGGTACCTCTCCTGAGTGATGTCTTCCCGTGCTTCCTATTTCAAAATGTCCCATCTACCTCTCTGCCAATGAGATGAGAGCATCAGTGAACCAATTGCCCATTACTGTGTAAAAGAGGCACTTGCTCTATTGTGAAAGAAATCTTTGGTACACGTGGAAAGATTATTTACTATACTCTATGCACAGCTTATCCCTCAGCCCCAGACCTTGACATATAGTTTTGTCCCCTTACATTAAACATAAGTTGCCAAGAGAAGATGTTCAATGAATACCCCACAAAGGGAAAAGGACGAACAAAGTTGGTTGACTTGACGTTCACGATAACTGATAGTTGTCAGCTTTTGATTCTGCGGTGTCTCTGGATTAAGCAACAGAGTTCCATTTAGTGCTCGCGTGAAGAAATATATTCTCATTAGCAGCAATGATTGATAATATTTTTTTGTATTGTATTTATCGCATTTAAATTTTCCAAATAGGGTGATCTATACACGCTATTAAACTTATACTGTATTACACTTTTTTAACTTTTTATTTTCTGTTTAACACAGAAAGTAAACAACGCCACTCGAACTGGCTGAAGGATGTCAACATAAGCGGTTGTCTGCATAACTGGAATCCAATTTTACAATAGTCATTGCTTGCACATTTACATTCGCTGTTTTCATATGTTTTTTATTCTTATCTTACCAAAAGCCGAGGCGTGCACTAGCTTTGAATCTTATTTGAATTTATCTGGATGTCTTAGCCTTTTTCTGGCCGATAAGTGCAAAATACGTTAACAAAAAGCAAAACAAATTGCAATTACACCACCCAAATGTACCAAATTGCAGAGTTAAAGTAATAATGCGAGGACCAATCAGCTCTGAAGAGCTGGTACATTCATTTTCCAGTTAATGTTTATGGAAGACAAGTGCAAAACACTTGAACAAAAAGGAAAACATATTTCAATTAGGACACCCGCAAGGGGATTGTACCCCAGTTATATCCTCATTAAAATATTTGGTGGACTCCTGACATACATCTGTTCCTTTCGTCTGGGAAGTACCATTGTTTATTTACCAGGATAAAAAAAAGCCGACTATATACAAAATGTAACAAATCACAATTGACTATGAAAATCCTTAGTCAAAGGCAGCCCTACAATACAACATATGTTGGCATAATATGCCTTTGGATTCATGCCCATCCGATCAACCCCCGACCACATCACAGCTCTCAAACCGCTCACTGAGGCCAGGGAATTCCGCAAGGACCGACGCCTGCTCATCTCCCTTCATCAACCTCAAAGAAGCCTTTGCCACAGTCGACGGAGCCACACTGTGGACCCTCCCCTTCCACCAAAGCTAATCACACTTTTTATGATGCTTTATGGCAGAGATGTGTTAGTGTAAACAACAGCAAGACCATCTCCGCTGTTGTCCGCCAGGTTTCCGTGGTCGCTCTAGACCTGTGTATCTGTGTTCTTGACTCTCATGACAACGAGTGTGCCCCCGCTTCCCTGTGAGTCAACTTCTGTAACTATAACCCAATGACACCACCCCGTTCTGTTGCTCATACACTGAGCTGGAGGGAGCCCTTTGTGAGTTCAATGAATGGGCAATGAAGCTGCGACGGCGGGTCCAAATCTGATCCAAATCTAAAGCAATGCATGTCGGGGACAGTCCTGATTCACCCCCATCGTTTTTGGCTCTGATCCGGCTGAGTTTCTCTCGTCATTTGTTTACCTGGGCTCAGAGGTCACTAACACCGAAGAGAGACACTGCCCGGGGTAAACAACTACCTGCTGGTGTCATGAAAATCCTCTTGAGACCACTATGTAGACTGCATGACATCTCCTGTCACATCAAGCTCCGGTTCTACAGTGCTCCTGTATGGGGCAAAAACCTGGCCAGTTTACAGTTCTACGGCTTCCCAGATCCATGGTTTTGAGTAGCCCAACTTCAGAAACATTGAACAAACCAGCCTCCGTGTGTCTGTCCAGTGCCGTGTTCCCTGGCTAGGACACATCCTCTGCTGCCCCGCTGACCACCCCACCCAAGTCATGATACAGTTTGACCCGTACAAGAGCCAGCTGGAGACGTCCTTGGGGCCGACCTCGCCTAAGATTGACCTGTCACTGGAGGAAGCCCCCGCTCACTCCCAAGATTGTGGACGCTGGAGATGTGTGGTCAATCTGGTGGGCTAAACGCCGCACTGGTTTGAGGCTTAAGTCAAGTAAGTCTTCTGGTCTCATATTTTATGTTGACAAAAGCGGTCGATCATATATATAACGTTAACAGAAACGGGCACTGTTTAGTAATAAGAACACAATGTCAAATGACTTGGAAGGGGTTCCACTGTGACACTAAGTACTGAGACTCGCAGAAGGGTTTTGATTAAATAAGCTCTGCTCTGTTCTGCTTCCTACTTCTTTTCAAACATGGTGAAGTGTAAATACTCTATGTGATGTACTCAGCCCCTTCCTCCCCCCCGCCCTTCATGCAGAACATGAGATAGGACCCCACGGATCATGGGGGCCTTTTTGCTAGCGTGAATGTGCCAAGGATGTGCATTGCTGCCGTGAAGCATACCCGAGGCAGGAGAGAAAAACCGAGACAAGTCATCTGGCAGCGCTCTTGCCACATTGATTGACAGCACACAGCAGAAAACATCCAGAGGTACTGTTCCTGACTTCCATGCAATGTTGTAGAGGCGTGTTAACCAACACAGTCCCCCTACATCCAGAGCCTTGAGAAATTCCGAGCGGAACTCGTCTACCCCCGGAGCCTTGCCACTGGGGAGTGATTTAACTACCCCAATTACCTCAGCCACGGTGATAGAACTGTCCACTATGTATCCTCAGACTCTGCTTCCTCTACGGAAGGCATGTCAGTGGGATTGGGAAGGGCCTCGAAGTATTCCTTCCACCGACCAACTTTATCCACAGTCGAGGTCAGCAATCCCCCGTCCGCACTGTAAACAGTGTGAACTGGGGGCTGCTTCCCCTTTCTGAGGTGTCGGACGGTTTGCCAGAACCTCTTCGAGGCCGACCGAAAGTCGTGCTCCATAGCCTCACCGAACACCTCCCACATCCGAGTTTTTGCCTCGACCCCCGCCGAAGCCGCGTGCCGCTTGGCCTGCTGGTACCTGTCAGCTGCTTTGGGAGTCCCGCAAGCCATCAATGCTTGATAGGACTCCTTCTTCAGCTTGACAGCAGCCCTGTCCACCATCGGGTTTGGGGCTTGCCACCACGACTGGCACCGACCACGAACAGGATACTCTGCCAGACGTTCCTAGCACACCCTTACTACGCGTTTGGGTCTGCCAGGTCGGTCAGTTGACAGCTCAGCCCCTCTCTTCACTCGCGTG
>QODF01000008.1:778217-798217 GCA_024372805.1 Oostethus manadensis
GCACAAACCACAGTCAGGACCCTTTCCCCAGCCCTAAGGCGTAGGGAAATAACCCTCTCGTTTACTGGGGATGACTCCAACACAGAGGCACCAAGCCGGGGGGCTAACAAGAAGCCCACACCAGCTCGCCGCCTCTCCCCCGCAGCAACTCCAGAGAAGAACAAGGTCCAGCCCCTCTCAAGGAATTTGGTTCCAGAGCCCAAACTGGGGGTTGAGGTGAGTCCGACTATATCTAGTTGTAATCTCTCCGCCTCTTCTACAAGCTCGGGTTCCTTCCCCACCAGAGAAGTGACATTACATGTCCAAGAACCAGATTTGGTCGTCGAGGACCAGGTCGCCTGGACACCCTCCCTCGACCACTGCCCAAATCGCAATGCACCGGACCCTTATGGTTGCCCCTGCAGGTGGTGGGTCTGCGGGGGGGAGTTCCCGAGTGGCTTCTTCGGGTTAGGCCCGGCCTGGCCCCATGGGTGAAGACCTGGCCACCAGGTGCTCGCCTGCGAGCCTCTCCCCCAGGCCTAGCTCCAGGGTGAGACCCCGGTATCCCACGTCCGGGCAAGGTGCGATCACTCCTCTTGCTCTTATTCATTAGGGTCTTCTGAATCACTCTTAGTCTGGCCCGTCACCTAGAACCTGTTTGCCTTGGGAGACCCTACCAGGGGCATAATTGTGATTCACGGAGGGGTTTTGTTAAAGTTTTGTTATTTTGCAGTAAAACCACTTTATCAAACAGCTTTTCCACCACGTACCCATCTTACACTAAAAGAGGGGTCTCCAACCAGTAGCTCAGGAGCTGCCAGCAGCTTGCCAGCTGATTTTCAGTAGCTCACCAATATTTGCTTAAACTCCAAGTATTTTAATAACACGTCAATTCATGGATTATGCCCTATTTTTTAATGACAAATTACAACAATGTGGCATCAAGACATGGCATTTCTGGATGTCCACCAAGTCAAGCAAGTTTGAAATAAATTAATCTGGTACCATTGCCATAAACATCAATAAACCCTTTCTGCATTCTGTTTTTTTTTAATTTAATAAAGTCCAGAAACCAATTTCAGCATTGTTAAACTAGGTGTTTCTGTAGATTAATTTCTTTTCAAAATAACAGAGTTTGTCCAAGGTTTTTGCATTTATCTAGTGCACTTTTGAGCCTGATTATTGTCAAAGTTAATGGATTTTTTGTACATGGACAAAGAAAAATGCAAAAGTTACAGTTTGGATATTAACAATGCAGACACACGGAACTCGCCCAATCTGTTTCAAAAGGGTACACATTTCCCAGAAATAATTTAGGGGATGGGGGGAGAAATAATGGGAAAATGATGGCTCTGTTTGAGTGGTTTGTCCTTATAATGCTATACTTCCAAGCAATATTTCAAAGAACATTGGTGCATAATTCAGTGTCTCATAAGTGCACACTTTGGGATGTCACAAAAAATGTTTCCAATAGGGAACAATGGAAATAAGAATTGTCTTTACTGACAGCGTGAAAATTCCAATATTTCTATTTTTTACATCGTAATCCAAAGAAGCACAAGTGCCCTCGGATTCCATTCCTAATTGATTTCAATTGAGTTTGGGTGTAAGTTAAATCTTATACCCAAAACAACATCTTTGTCACTGACACTGTACACAGAACACACGAAGGACACATATAGTACAGTCTACAGCTATCTTCCACTAAGGATTTTCATAGTCAAAGCTGATTTGTTAGTATTTGTCCATTATCGACTAAATGTCGTTTGTTTTTGTTTTTTTTAAGAGCAGCTCTAATGGCGATCCCGACAAACAAACAGATCTTGTTTGCGACTTTTTCCACCTCACAGACAAATACGCATGGGAAGTGTGCAACAACAGTTCATCCATTTATTTACAGACAGAAATTAAGGCCGACAAAACATGGGAAAAAAAATGTATACACACTTTAAATAATTGGAGTTTATTATAATTTGTTTAATTTTCAACATGTAAAAACAATTACAAACATCATTCCATTGTTCGACCAGTCCAGGGTGTATCCCGCCTCTCGCCCAAAGTCTGCTGGGATAGGCTCCAGCATCCCCGTGACCCTAATGAGAATAAGCGGTATAGAAAATGGATGGATGGATGGCATTCCATTGTTGTAGTGCTCAAACTGATGTCCGTTCTGGTCCAGGCACTGCCGACAACTCAAAGCGATGGAATAGCACACGTCCTGAAACAGTTCTCTTGCTATTTGCGTGCATTCACGTTCTGTGGTTGCTCTCAATTCAGTGACTGTTGCAGGTGTCATTGCGTAGACTTGGTCTTTTAGGTATGCCCATAAAAAGAAGTCTAGTGGTGTGAGGTCTGGTGAACGTGGAAGGTATTCAACAAAACCCATCAATCCATTTTCTATACCGCTTATCCTCATTAGGGTCACGGGTATGCTGGAGCCTATCCCAGTTGACGTTGGGCAGGAGGCGGGGTACACCCTGGACTGGTCGTTCAACTAAACCACTCCATCCGATCCACTTGTTTGGCGAGATCTTATTAAGGAAGGCAGCCGCACACCACCATTGCGATGTCAGATCCTTCCGTGATTCTTGTTGAATACGGACTTGATTGCTTGACACTTTGACATGATTCAGCAGTGAGACTGATAGTCAAATCGGACTCCTCCTAATCACATTGTGGACGATCCAATGACCCCACAGTTCTACAGTCTTGCAAATATTAAAGAAGAATGAAATGAAACAGTAGTTTAAAAAGAGGGTGATGAAGCAGAAGAGGCAGGAGGACAAATACTAATACTATCTTTTAGCCTTTTCCCGATTCAACATTAGGTTCACTGGGATGTTCTGCTCTTCCAGCCAAAGCATGAGCAACCTTTCTGTCTCAATAATAAGACCACAGGGCTGCTTAGCTATTAATGTCACTTTTCATAGAAGCAGATCTTTTAACACACTGGAGGTTATCCTCACCGATGGTCACAACAAGACCAAAAGTGCGGCTAATATTGGTGGGTGCTTTGCATCTCTCTGGTGCTTTTTCTGATGTTCATTTTCACTTCCATGGTGACTTTTTTTTTTCTTGGTGCATTTCCATCAGAAAAGCTTGCCTTACACTTGGGAGCCATAATACTGTGCAAAAAGTTCATTAATAAGCAATGTTATCCACTCTGTGTAGCTGTTAATGAGGCGCACACCATTCGTCAGCGCTGTGTGAGACGAGGCGTACACTGCATCTGTGCAGCATGCAGGGAGTAGTCATTCACTTCGCATGCTGTAACTAGCGCCTGTGTGTGTTTACAGACGGAAATTATGTTTTTTATTTTTTTTTATTTTTATTTTTGGATGGATGGAAGTTGAGTTTATTTCTAAGATTATATTTCCCCTATCTTGAGACGGCAGCATACAGTAAGTCACCTTATTGTCTCTGGCACACCTTTTGTGGCTCATAACATGCTGTTGCATTCTGGAAATCTGCAAACAATAGCAGGCATGTTTTTTTTTGTTTTTTTTTAATTATGTTTTTAAATCATTTATAGCAGCGCGTTCGTAACCCGAGGACCAGTTGCACACCTTTCCAAACACATAAACATTTTGATGCATACTTCAAAAGGGAAAAAATAGTAAGTAATACAAATACCGATGAGACATTTTTCAAGATCATTGAACTGTGGATCCACTTTTCCAGGGCAAGCAAAGAAGGCAACAAAGGAATTCTATTCAAACAAGTTAAATGCAGAAATACTGGGGAAACCCAGGAACCAAAAATAGGAAATACAGAGATCCAGTTGAGGAACTTCAAGACACACAAAAACAGAGGGACGTGCAAAGAGCGAGACACCACAAAAGACAGATGACGACCAGAAGAAGATCAGACAGAAAACTGGGATTAAGTCATATTAATTAGATAGCCTGCTCTAGACTGCAGGAAGGAGACTTAAAGAACAAAACATGGCATAATAACAGAACGTGACATAATGTAACATGTAATATTGACAAAATAATACAACCATTCCCCTTTTTTGCATACAAAATAAATAAAGTCAATGGTGCAAATAACTAAACAAAAGCTAAAACTATTGGCTCTCATTGGAATCCTGTCCGAAGAACCTATTCCCAGAGTTTAGAAACAATCTAAGAATATATACATTTCAACATTATGAACAGCAAAAACAAAAACTGAACTCAATCAAGTATGGAGTCGCTGCGACACACTCCTTGGTATAGACGCGATCAATATTCGGATCGATCCGCCCACCCCTGGTTGAAAGTTCATCCGCATGATCTGCTAAAGATAGACAAAACCTAAATGCTGTGTACACGCAGAGCGAGCCCTGCGAGCTGTGTCTCAGAAATCAATACAGCCATTTGTTCTCAGATGTCTCCATCGTGACACGACTTTGCATACTTAATGAACTTTCACTGTTCACTATCCAAAGCTGTATTGATCTCTAAAAAATGGCTCGTATTCAGCAGAGACTTTCCCCTCTGTCTTGGCAGAGCCGAGGTAGATACTTCCATACATCAAGGAGAGCGACGGAACACTTCATTCTCCTCTTTCAGGGGACGGATTCTTCCAGCCACTTTTTTAGCTGCTGGCAATTTATCCACGGTGCTTTGGAGACAGCTGGTTAAGAGAGGTGTAAAGGGGAAGCCTTGTGAATCTTAATCTAATTAAATGCAGAGAAACAGCAGGGATAGGCCTCCTCTTTTTCTGTCAGTTGAGGACTTTCTTGCTCTCCAATACTTTGGAATAATGAGCTCTGGGGTCGGCAATCACAGAGCCACGCCCGGATTTAGTTTTTCTTTACTTCCAACTCCCCGACATGGAGAAGTCAGAGCTGGAGTACAAATCAGTAAAAGTAATCTTACCCGGATAAACAAAAGAAAATGGCATGTAATCTTAGTAAAAATAATTTCATTCTTTGGACACATGAAACTAAGGGTGCAACGATTCCTCGAATAATTCGAGTACCTCGATTACGAAAATTAATTAAGGATTTTTTTCCACCCACGCAAAGCGCGAAGACAATATGTGTGATGGAACAAAGAAGTTTGTGTCTCACTCAGTTCAGCGTAATGTGTTCCACTACAGAAGGTGTCTTCATTTTACTCTGAACAATGCAAAACCATGATACCCTATGAAGAATATTTGTTATATTTCTAGTCAGCCTGTCTAAGGATTTATAAATACACAGCCATCATGTAATATGTATCTTAGTCTCACTAAAGTAATTCCTATTTCTTTCCTTTTCCAGTAAATAGTTTCAGTCTGGGATGGATGGATACATTTATATACAAAAGCACCGTCATGTAGACCCAAGAAAATACACGTGTTCCTATGCACAAATGAATTTAAGGACTAAAACGTTGATTATGTAAACATATCAAGGCAATTGGTGGTTCATTTTTAGTGAAATGTTTCATTTTCTCTTGTTTATTTATTTATTGTTGCTCTTTAATCAAGCAAAAAATGTTTTTTCCAATTATTCAAACATTTTCGGTACAAAACTTGATTACTAAAATATTTGATAGCATGAAACCAAGGTAAACTTGTGTGGGTCTGGGCCAGCGCTCCCTTTCTCTGGCATTGGAGTCTCCAGGCCGCAACGTGTAGGATGATCACTTAGGGGCTATCCACACAAAACATTTTCAGATCAAAACAGCAAAGTATTTTAGGGATTCAGCCTCTGATCCATACAGGAGCTATTTTTGGAAAACTGCTTTTTTAAAGTGAGAAAATCCCAAAACGATGAGATCAAGAAGCCATCGCTGCCTCGTGGCCGTCACATGACCAGAACTTCAAGCCAACATATTGTCTGAATTTCTCGACGAACATAACTCACCCCGGTCGACATTCTCCTTATACCGTATTTTGTTGTACTTATAATGACTCGCAGAAGTAATTCCAAAATAAAACAACACAACATGAACAAAACACCACACAATTAAAAAGTGCAATACAAAAAAGCAGCATCCAGGTAACAGTTGTGTGTGTTTACTAAAGATTGGCATTCAAGAACGTCTCCTCTGTGTGGAATGGTTAACCCCGCCCTTATAGTGTCACAATTTAACAGAAAAAAGTCCGCAAAAAAACCTAATTGGCTCCCAGCAACGCCAGCCGACTCATGACATTCATTTCAAAAAGCCGGCTCTTAGAGATGAAATGGGGAACGTGATGGCTGACAGCTGCGACTCGCGCATCTTCATTTGCTGTGGAACAGCCATCTTCATCACATACACAACAATGGACAGCCGATATAAGACGGAAGCGGAAAATAAAGCTGAGCGATTTGGGAGGTCTGATTTTTTTGAGGAGGCATTTTTATCATGCAAATGTATTACTTTTTGTATGCTTATTGTTTTGAGAAGCCAAACTCTTTACTTACGTAGCCGTAACACCTAACCAGATATACGTTTTTCATCACCAAAATAAGACCAGAACTGGACTCATGGTGACGAACTGGGGGGTAAGTCACAGTTGATGCACTAGACTAATGATGGGGATGTCATACAACTTCATGTCAAAATATCCCAACTATCCCTTTGATGTAAGTTTTACATCATTGTTTTTGCCAATCAGACAATATAATACATGAAAATGTCATTTGGGAGGAACTTGCAGTACAATTGCATCCTAAGGGGTCATGGGTGTGTGACGGTCACTACCGAGTTTGTTTGTCTTTGTCCTCCAAGGTTTGTTTGTCTTTAAAATAACTTGAAAAGTTCTGAATGGATTTGGAAGACATTTTTTGGAGTTGTCGGAAATGGCATATGGGAGAACTGATTTTGGGGGGTGATATGGATCACTGTCTGGATTCAGGAATGTTTAGGATTTTTTAACATTGCGATTTTGGTATTTGTGCATATAACTAAAAATGGTGGAAAGAAATACAGGATAAGTTTCTACAAAATATCAAAGAGTGATCCAGATTATGGAATAATTCTGAATGCTATGTTCCAGACTATGAAAAAAAAAGCAGACCTTTGGAATTTATCATAGGGAGAGATTTTATGTCTGAGTAAACAATCTCACAGTATCAGTATTGTTCAAGAGAGAGGGAATCGGATTGGCGCAGCATCTGCAGTAATGCGGTCGCTTTATCAGATCGTCGTGGTGAAGCCACAGCTGAGCCGGAAGGCAGAGTTTCAATTTAACGGTCAAAATGTATTCCCACCCACACCGATGGTCATGAGTTATGGGTCGTGACTAAAAGAAAAACGATGGCGGATACAAGCGGTGAAAATGAGTTTCCTCAGTCGTGTGACTGGACTCACCCTTAGAGATAAGGTGAGGGGCTCAGTCATCCGGGAGGAACTCAGAATAGAGCCAGGAGCCAGTTCAGGTGGCTCGGGCATCTCTCCGAATGCCTCTCGAACGCCCCCCCCCCCGGTGTTCCAGGCATGCCCAGCTGAGAAAAGGCCCAAGGGCAGACCTCGGACACGCTGGAGGGATTATGTCTCACAGCTTGCCTGGGGTCCTTAGGGTCCTGCCGGTGGAACTGGAAGAGGTGGTCGGGCACCTGGAAGTCTGGACTTCCTTACTGAGACTACTGCAATCCGGACTCGGATAAGCGGAAGTTAATACACAGGAATGTAAATGTGTCTCAGGTGAAATGTTGTGTTCAGATTGGCACTCTGGAACCAGTTAGAGGGAGTAAATAAGAAAGGAAATGTGTATTTTGTATATTCATGCCTTAACGAAAGCATTATGAATAGTGTGTGAAATTAGTATGACCTGTTATACTGTGTGGCTTTACTGTTTGTATTTCTGCAGCGCCATCAGATGTGTTAATTACATAGTTCTGCTTGGCAACAGTTTTCTCTCAGACGACAGCCATCGGTCAACGTAATAACAGCGAAAGTCAATATTGCACTACGCATGTAATCAATTTACTCGACGCTCGCAGACCCCGCATTCAGGGAGTCCATCTAAAATTGTTTTTGCACGCTCCCAAAGCGATAACGAGCACAGATGCCTATGAGAAGTTGACACAGTCTAGCAATAATGAATCTCGTGGACGCAAACACTCGACTCTCGTGCAATGCAAACGTTCAGCCAAGCCTACAGAAGCTGCCGAATGAAAGAGAGTCATTGAATAGATATGTGTGGAATAGATATCCATGTCTCATTTACGATTAGCAGGAACATCAGTGGGTGACGTTAATGGGATTTGATGATAGGTAACCCACTTTACATACGACTGACAGCTTTTGCAACACCGCGCCGCATCAGTTTCCTTGCCGACGCGTGCAAATACACATCAGCTGTTGCCTACAGATGATAAGTATTGAAAGCGGCGCGAGAGCTTCTATAGGGGAGGCTGTACAGTGCATGGCCTCGGTAATATGAATAAAAACGGCGTCACAATTGCAGAAATGTCTTGGCCGGTGGCATATGAGGTGAGTCAGATGAGGGAAATTTCAATTATTGGTAATAAGGACAATATCATATGCTCATTGTTATGTTTGTATGTTTCGGATCATTGAATGATTTTGTGATTTTGCCGTTTATGCCGATGGTGCTAACTTTCAGAAGAAGACAAAGATTTTAGACAAAAAATATATACTATAAACCCTCTTTTATCGCTGATAATTGGTAAATCAAATAATTTTGTAGGGTTAGCGTCAGAGCAAAGCAAACCTGTTTGCAACCTTCTGACTACAGTTTTTAACATGACTAGCCCTCTAGTCACCCAATATAGTAGACATAAAAAATATTTCCACTTTATTTGACTAAATTGACATTATTTTCCCTCATAATATTAAGAGTTTATTCTTATATCTAAATTGCAACTTTTTTCTTGTAACATTTCGACTTTACTCACCTGAGCACAACCTAATTTTCTACAAACTACAGCTTTATTTTTGTTTTCAGGGTTAGCTGGAGGCAATTGGACATGTCCAAACCATCTCAGTCTGGCCTCTCTAACTTTATCTCCAAAACCTCTAACATGTGCTGTCCCCTTAATGTGCTCATTCCTGATCCTGTCCATCCTGGTCATACCCAAATATATATACATCACATGTCCCTCATATAAAGGGTTGTGTCAGGAAGGGCATCCGACATAAAACTTTTGCCAAATCAAAACATGCGAATCAAACAGAACAAAATGATTCGATGTGGCGACCCCTGATGGGCTAAGCAGGGATAAGCCGAAAGGAAAAGAAGAAAATGCGTAAAGACTCAAGCTTGTGTATGTTGCTATAAATGTGTTCCCTAAGGGAGCTTAGTGGCGGGAGGGCAGGAAGAGAGGTCTGGGGTTTAGAGTTCAGTTTTAGCTTGGCCTGGTGTGTGCGTGTGTCTCATTAAACAATACATCAATGACGACAAGTGACCAGTGTTAAATACTCCATATCATTCACGGCTTCCGAATTGCTTATATTTGTATTTTAGGCAATGTAGCCAATTTTATGCTTGAAAAAGCTTAATTTTGGCAAAAGAGCATATTTCTTGACTAATAACAGTCAGTATTCAACATGATTGAGTATAGCATAATTTATTAAATAATGTATATACTGTGTTGAAAAAAAACATAATAGAGTGAACAAAGCTTAAGTATGGTCAATGTGGACATTTAACTGTCACTACCAAAATGCAAGAGATTGTTACCCCCTTTGCGGCGCCCCTGATTACAGCCAAAGTGGTTTCGGGCAAAGTGTCCGCCGCCATCAGTCACCCGTTTAGACAGAAATAGGACAAACTTGACATGACAAATTAAGCTTGGCAGGCGTAGGCTCGTGAGGGTGAGCGCCGCCATCATTACTTCTATTCAGGACTACAGAAAAGGTTACTGCTATTGGGCTGACATTTCTTCAAGGCGCGGCCCAGCTGAGGTTTATGAGAATGCAATCAGTTTGTGCATGTGATCCCATTTTGTTCATATTTCTAAAGTTCATCAAGCAGCCGATTTCCTCATTATCACCTCCATTTAACAGCTAATATGGGATGAGAGTGATGTGTTGACAAGTTTTCCTACAGCTGCTCGAGGAACATCTTTTAAGATATGAATTATCAGCCAATCACATTTGTGTAGAATTGATTAGAGATGAATAACTTTTTGTGGCAATGAGTACATTGAATGCGCTGCTTGGCTGCAACCAGCAGAGGTGCTGCTGACTGCTAGTTTCCTACACCGAATTCCCACTTTTCCAACGCTGCAGAGCCGTTTTCAGCAGGTCGCGGTGTCCTTGTGCAATGACCCGATGTCCGTGAATGCACCTTGCAGGGGCTGTTCGCATGCTACGCTTTCACGAGGTGCATGCCATGTTGACTGAGGTTGGACTTAATGCGACGTGCGTCTACTGTATGACGGTACTGGGAAGCGTTTCATGCCCAGTATGATCTATTGGCTTGGGCCAGTGCTTTTGAAATGGTGGGGCGGGCCCCTTGTATGCTTCACAGCTTTCCATTTTGTTGCATTTTCTTGGTTTCAGTTTCTAGTTGAGTCTGTACAGTACAAAATATGATCTGTTTCGCAATAGTATTTGAAATCGGGATGGTGTGAAAACATTTCTGTCCCCTGGAAAGGCATGACAGAAAATAAATGAGAACCACCGGCTTAGGCGGAGGGACGGTATACAGAGGAGATGGTCCTCCTATTGGAACTAAACTTACTGTAAGGTCTGCGTGTTAGAACACCGGGACTCACTTAAAGATTGAAGATTTTTCACCGCTCATCCAGCTCCGTGTGCCGATGCTAGGACTCGTCTCCCCAGAAGATACACCATGTACTGAAAACTTTTACACACACTTTCTGTTTGCCGATTGTCAATGAAGGGTGATGGTGGATCCTGCAGCCATACTGGTTGAGAACCACTGTCATAGCATCAGGAGTTCAGTACATTCAGAGAGAGTGTTTCCTACACCTAAATGTAGTTAAATGTCTGCATTGGTTTTTGAATTCTAGATTTTTATGTTACAGGACTCGCACTTACATAGAGGCTTCTTTTCAGTTCTATGCCCCTCGTCTCTGGAACAGTCTGCCGAAGGACCTCAGGGCCGCAGAAAACGTTCATGTTTTTAAGAGCAGGCTCAAGACCCACCTTTTTAGTTTAGCTTTTAGAGAATATTTTTTTCTCTATCTTATTTTCTCTTTTATTTCTTTGTCTTTGATATTTTGTCATAATTTATCGATAGTTTTTAATTGCTTTTTCTTATCAGTTTTATTACTCTTATGTTCTTCCAGTTTTTCCTCTGAGGGAGCCCTCTGCGTCGGGAGCGGGGGTCGGCGAGTGTTGTCTGGGTGTTGTCCGGTGGGCGCCCGGTTTAGGAGGCGGGGCGTCCCTGCCTCGCCTTCCCTGGGTGCTCTGTGGTCGATACCCTGGTGGCTGTGGTCGACATCCTGCTGTCTGCGCAGACGGCTCCTCTGATGGAGTTTTCCTCTCCTGTCCTTTTGCACTCAGCCTTATGTATCTTATCTACCTCATTTTTATTCTTCTTATTCTATTTATATTGAGGCGGGCAGGGGTGGGCGTGGTTGGGACAGGGGTAAGGGGTGCAAATGATGATGCGTGTGTATACTGGGAATGGGAGGGTAAAGAGGATGGTTTGGGGCGGGAATGATTTTAATCTGTAAAGCACTTTGTGTTACACGTGTCTATGAAAAGTGCTTTATAAATAAAGTTTGATTGATTGATTGATTGATATCTTTGCATTCTAACCAATTAGAAGGGTCAGTTGCTTTTTTCACAAAAAAAATCACAATTTTCTCTAATTGGATTTTGGGTTGTAATGTGATTTTTTAGGCCCAATTTAAAATAAAAAGAAAACACAACTTCATAGTCACACATGAGGTTGTATTGAAAAAAAAGCCGTTAGTGGGCAGTGCAGCAATTCTCTTTTGCTAAAGAACTGATGTCACGTGACTGTCACGCTCTGTATGTTTGTCTTCGTGACGGTGTTGTAATGGAAATTTCAGCTCTTGTTAAGAAAGCCGGTTGTTTTGGCTCCGTTCACTAAAAAGAGCCGTCTCTTTCGGCTCCCCAAGTTGTTCCACAGTTTTTTTGTCTTTAATTTATTACCAAATTATGTTTATTCGGTAAAATACAGTGGATTATAAGAATAATTCATAATACGAATTGGGCATCGACTATATCTCCATCCCATTTAACAAAAAATATACAAAACTGAAAATCAAAAGTGCCGCCCAGAATTTTGAATCTACTGCACATACAAGCTGCCCTCCCCCTGGGTAAGTGTAATTTTTTCTAACGTGTATGATTATTTTCATTGATTTTAATATTTTCTCATAGAGAAAAAACGAATCGGTTCTCAATTGTGTCCCAGCGACCAGAAAACGGCTCCTGCCGTTCATTTCAAAGAGTTGGTTCTTGGAGCCGATTCGTTCACCACCGACACACCCCTAGGCTTGATGGAGAGCGACGCTGCTAGCATGTCCCACTTGTTTCTCCCTGCTTTAACAGGTGGGTGTCCATTTCAAGTGTGACAGACGACATGAGCACATATTTAATGCTCTCGGGAACAACTATGCTCTATTTTAGTGATGTTGGTAGCCACATTTAGGCAGTCTGGTATGTCATTATTTTTGCATTGTCTGTTGCGCTTTCTGTCTAAAATGGTGGATCCCGCTCGCTAGAGTCGCTAATGAACAGACATGACCTTTTTGGCTCATTTGTTTTTAGGATAACTTTGACGTGAGATTACTGGTTCTAACCAAGTTTTGGGACTTTGTAGTGTATGTACACGCACATACATTCATATATACTGTATAAATATATGTGGCTCATTATTTATGCACGTATTACCTACAATTAGTTTGAAAACAATTGAAAATATCATAGAAATGTTTCACTATTTTGATAAGCATGCACCGGAATCGCCTGTCTGCCTTGCTGGCAGCTCCGCCACACGTCTTGTGTTGACTTTCACTTTGATTCTTATTATCAGGAGAACGAATAGCTCATAAAATGTGTAGTCAATTGACGACAGCTTGTCACATGCTAATGCTATCTGTGTCAGCAAGCTACAAGTGGCTATTTACATTCACGGGATACATCCTTCACTTTTTTAAAGTGTCACTTAACAACGTTGCTGTCGTGTTAGCATTTTAATACTTATGACTTGTCATCAAAAACACTAGTAGTGTGTGGCGAAGTCACAGAAACACGTAATGTTTCCAGCTGTAGACCGTGAAGCCATCACTGATGTTTGAGTAGTTCACCTAAGAATATTTGCGTAGTATTTTTAGGATCTTAATATTTTTATAAGTGTTCTATATTCTATATGTGTCTTTTTATATATAAACATGATGCTTGTATTAATGATAAATGAGCACACTGAGTGGAGTCGTGCTCTATAAATAAAGTACAATGTAAATGTTGGCAGTCAGATCAAACAAATAGCTCACAAATAGTTTTTTTTTGTCAAAGTAGATTTAATAGAATAATAGTGATTTAAGATTTCTGCAAGTCAGGTACACTTGTCCTATTATGAGCCAGGATGCATTTCTATAACACAAATAGTTATGTTTTGTTGGTTGTGTTATTTTGGACTAAATATATAATTGAACAAATAATTTCCCATGTATTTGTATTACTCAGGCATCAAATTACATTTATGTTTGTGTCTAATAATACAAAATGTTGTACTTCTGTACTAGTCACATAGCACTGTTGGTCTAAATAGGTCAGGTAACAAAAGAAGGCTCGACATTTTAGACTAAGTGCTCACAGCAACTTTGCCTTTAAATGAACAGTGATCTGCTGGTTGTTTAAAACATTTAAATAAGTTACTAAATGAAGAAGTCATAAAGAATTGCTATTTGCAAAGAAAATAAAATTAAAAAATTGCCAGACGTAGCAGCAGCACGACACAATGGCAGCAGTCCCATGGAGCCCACCACCACAGCTTCAAAAAATCCTTGGGGAAACTCCGAATATGCTAGCCTGTTTAATACATAGGTGAATATGCAGTATCAAAGAACGTTTGTTAATTAATGCAAATTGTGTCTACTGTGGCAAATGAGTTCATTTTAGAGGACTTTGATACGATATGTGGTGATGCATCAAAAGAACACAATATTTTATTTCAATGTCTATTAATTGAATAAAGAGGCTTTATGGAGGAACACACTTGCTTTTATCCCTTTTTAACAGGCTATCACACCCTCCACAGCCAGCTCAACGGTTCATGGGATCTCATACTGAGACCTGTAACATTTACAAACCCAGAGAATAAGTTTCTAAATATGTGTAATATCAATTCGATTTGAAAATAGCAATTAGTAATTTTATAGATGTTATTAGTAGTTATTTTGCACTATTGACTTTGTTTTGATCAAACAATTCAGAATCAGAAAAACTTTATTGCCATTGTAAGTGAACAATTCACGAACTAGGAACTTTCTTTGGCGACTCAGTGCGACGTAGAATTCTAAGTAAACAGAGAATATGAAATAAACATAGAACTAACACTAACTAAACATAGAACCCTGAGTAAAAAGTTGAAATCACTGCTAAGTAAAGGCATGAGGGTGTTTTTAGTGCAGGTATTATAAGGTGCCAAAAGTACTGGTTATAAAGTGAGCATAGTGCAAATGTTATAAAGTGTTCATGTACGTAAAAAAAATAAAGTATTAAAAATAAAGTTTTGCACAGTTATATCTTATATTGGTATATTTTATTGTTGATTTATACAGTATTTTTTGTTTGCCTAAAATTTCGCCCCGTGTTTTATTCTGATTATAGTTCTTGTTAAACAAATAATAGGACCAAGAAAAAATACTGGTATTGGCGATTGTTTCCAAAATTTGTCGTATTGCTCATGACTGTTATATGACAGCCACTGCAAAAAGTGAATTGTAGATTTGCATATTCACAGCTTCCAGCCCAGCTGTTTATTGACTAACTTAGGTACTTTGCACGGAGGTAGTGTTTAAAATGTAATTACTATAGTGATAATTGAAATCATTTTCACATTTCTGGGTACAGTGGTCATTTTCCTCCAACGTGAAGGCGCAACAACTGATGGTTAAAAAAAATACATATGTTTGAAGCTTGATAGAATTTCAATTAGCTTGCTCATCAGCACAGTGACACTCTTCCTGGACCAACCACTACCGCTGGCAAGGTGACTTTACTCGGGTCGAAACCGTATCAGACACCTTAGTGTGGATAACAGTTTTAAAGCACGACCTCTCTTGGTCATATCAACCAGATTGTAATTTGCACTGTGAGAGAAACACTGCAAATCCCTCTGTTGTCCTGCTCTTCCATCATTCTGTGAAATGAAGTGAAAATACAAATTTGTTCTTGGGAGAATTTCTGCTGCTTGCAGGCACTTTCTCCTCAACCTTGTCTTGGTCACGTTTGGATTTGTCACAAGCATGACCTTAATCAGCATATTATTGAAGCAGGTTGGCAGCTTTTGAATGTTGTATCATCCATTTTGTGGAAGACATACTGTATATCACATTTTGAACTGAATTTGCTCGCTGACTTCACGGTCAGGTTCGGCACGTGCACGACCGGGTGAATATACTTGCACTACAGTTTTCCAAATTGTCAACCTATCCGGACTCATTTTATCAGAAGTCGACCGGGCCAGTCATTTTACAATCCTCCACGAAAACTGCAAACAAGTCATTATTAATTTATTCACTAACGATGCAAAGATAGGGTCAAGTTTGGGAAGCTTCTCATGGTGGCAAATATTGTCTTAACATGCTGATTTTTGGATCTGAATATACTCATGTGAATAATGTTTTGTTTGATTTGAGAAGGGCATTGCTGCTTGTCAGCCTGCTGGTGAGTGCCGAACGAGCATTTTTTTTAAAATCCAGACCACTTTGTGCCCTGCCAGTTATAGAGTGCTTTATGTAAATCAGGGTCACCGGCTCTGGAGTCAGTGGTGGTTTTAAGCTGCTGAGGACTGCATGACTCATGCATAATCAGGTAGAGAGAGAGCTTCTGATGTTATCAGACATAGCAAACCTCCTTCCAAACCGCTCTGAAAGTTTGCGATTCTGTCGCTGCTACATGTCAAATTACTTCCACGTACACATGAAAATTCAACATTCCCTCATCATCATAAATCTTACTGAGGAAACTTACTTCAAGGAATATTTTTGCAGTGTAGCATCCAATTAAAACCTTACTTTGAGCATACAACTGAATAATGACCGGCCATACAAATGTCATGTTTACAACTCGAAGAATGTGCTGCCAAATAAATGCCGCGTCCATTCGTTGATGCATATTTATGCTCCCAGATGAATATTTGTTCAACCCGTTTCCAGAATATCAGCCATTCAATTACTGAGAATTAGTATTCCTGACATGGCGATGCAAGTTTAGTGTAAATGTCAAACTGGATTCTGCTGTTCTGTAATCTTCTCTAATTGGCCTGTAATGACCTAATTGCTGTAGTTGCACTCAAATCAATGCAATGGTAAGTGC
The DNA here is from genome assembly GCA_024372805.1 of Oostethus manadensis. Taxonomy (NCBI): domain Eukaryota; kingdom Metazoa; phylum Chordata; class Actinopteri; order Syngnathiformes; family Syngnathidae; genus Oostethus; species Oostethus manadensis. The sequence continues at coordinate 794,609 of QODF01000008.1, forward strand.
TTAAAGATCATATTAAATTCCGGACATTGTGAATTTAATACGAGGTCAAACTGGGTAGTCCTGTTTGTCACCTACAACTCTATTGGATTGCATGTCTTTTTCCTCCCCAGATGGCAGGATTGGTGGAGCAAGGAGGCATACCTGCAGCCACTATTCCACTCACCTTGTCTTCTCTCCTGCCTTGCTGATTCATCCGAGTCCAGTTGCCCTTTTTTGGGGATTTTCTTTCTGCTCATTTCTTCCGTAGTGCCTTAAGTTTTGCTTAGGTATACCCCTGGACCGACTGCCAACCATTCACACTCAAAATCATACATATGGACAATATACAGTTGCCAGTTAACCTAACATGCATGTTTTTGGAATGTGGGAGAAAACCAAAGTACACAATGAAAACCCACGCACGGGGAGAACATGCAAACTCCACACAGAAATTCCCAAGTAGAAATTTGAACCCAGGTCTTCCCTTTTAAGCCCACCCTTTAAACCCATATAATAAAGCTCACGATAACATCATTGTACAACATACACATACCCGTTAGAGCATGCTTACAAGCTGTGGAACCATGGACAGCGACTATGTATTTTTGAAGTCCATTAAACAGACGTCCAGGCTCCTCTGAGCACAAGTCATGGGAGGGGTCTCTACCACAGCAGGGGGGAGGTGGAGCTCCACCTCTGCTCCACCCCTGTGGTACCCTTACTGTGATAGAGGCCTGGCTCCCTTAAGTTGGACCTCCTACCGGGCCCATGCTGGGGGTGTGCTGTCCTCCCAGCCCCCCCTGAAGCCTCGCTGGTGATTTTCACTTTATATGCCACAAGCCAATTAGATGCTGTAGCTAAACCGTAACGGCAAGCAGAGGGAGCAAAAACTGTTGCGCTAAGCATATGCTTTCTTGCAATCAGCACCCTTGATGGATTAAATTCTAGTGGCTCACACACAAAATGCACAATCCGATTAAATGTGTGTTTACTGTTCACAAACACACAACAGGCGGCTTGTCAGCATCAGATGACGACTGAGATCAGTGGAACGCTGAGATATGGCATCACCCGTGCACCTCTGAGGTCTCTTCAAAGGGAATCTATCTTCCTTGCAAGGTGACACGCCGTCACAGCCACCAGTGACAGTTCCACCCACGTTCATACATAACCTGATTATTGCCTCACAGCCAGACACCAGTGAATATCGGCCTCAGAAAGGGGGAAACAGATGGCGGGCTGATTGAAAGGATTAGTTCAAATTAGAGGAAGGCTGTTTCCTGTAAATGTGTGGGAATCCATCAAGCAAAAAGGTTGCAGATGAAAGTCGCAGGTATGTGGAAGCAGTGTATGTGTAGCAACAAGGTAAACAGATCTGAGTCTGGACATAGGAGATGATGTATTGGCTGAAAAAGGATTTGCTTTTGTGTTTTCACCATTGGCCACAAACACACTTTTATTGAAAATACACTTGTATTTGTTGGCTGCAATGCACCCCAAAATACATGGACATAGTCAGGACCTTAGGGATGTCGATTGACACAGGTTCCGCTGTAATATATCGACCGCATTTCCTCTGGGGTTTTGCTGTATATGGAGACACAGCTTTTCTTCATACAACACAAATATTATTATTTGCTAATCCGTATGCTCGCTGAATGTGGGTTATCCCCTCTTTGTCTTCACTTGGGTGCTTTGTGGTTTGTATATGGTGGGTTAATAAACCATCCAACAATGCAACACAAAAAATCACACTTTGAGAGCAGCGCAAGGAAGTAAATCTGCCAGGCCACCCGACTGCCGAACAATGAGTAGAAACTCATTGTAAAACTCCATTAAAATAGAAGAGCTGCAGACTCTCTGATAAGTCCACGTTGGCAACATGCGACAGTCATTTGAGATAGCGTCACAGTAAAGAAAACATTTTACGGTCACTGCTTCAGCACTTTAATGAGTTTTTTTCCTGCTTTTGCCGAAACTGTGACCTTTTCTTTTGCAGGGAAAGCCTTGTTAAATCATCTAGTGTTACAATTTGAATATAATGTATTCACCAGATCGTTTGCATCTGCACACAAAAGAGAAATAAGCTCATGTAGAGGATCATACAGTATTTAAAGAATATTGATACTCATATTGTGGTTTGAGTACCACTGGTGGTACACAGGCTCCATTTGATACTCACTGACCAGGGATTTTTTTTTTAAATAAAAAGTAAACTATATGAAACAATTGTAGGTATCCCTTGTTTCACATTTATTGAAGAAGTTCTAAAAACTGTGGTGTACCATAAATACACTGATGCCACTGTTACAATAATTTGACCTCGCCTCATTTTTCGCAACCCAATTAGAAACTAGTTAACGCTACATCGTGATAAGCGGGTGTAATAAAAATGGCGGTACGTACAAAGGAAAATATTAAAGAGATGGTCATTAGTGTAAATAAATTGTTAAGCACCATTGTTTTAAAACATTTAAGCATCTACAAATTTGTTATTATGAATATTCATTCATTCATTTATTCATTTTCTATACCGCTTATCCTCATTAGGGTCGCGGGTATGTTGGAGTCTATCCCAGCTGACTTTGGGCGAGAGGCGGGGTACACCCTGGACTGGTCGCCAGTCAATCACAGAGCACATATAGATAAACAAACATTCACACTCACATTCATAGAGAATTTAGAGTCGCCAATTAACCTAACATGCATGTTTTTGGAATGTGGGAGGAAACCGGAGTACCCGGAGAAAACCCACACACGCAAGAGGAGAACATGCAAACCCCACACAGAGAAGCACACAGAGATTTGAACCCTGAACCTCCTGACTGTGAGGCCAATGTGCTACCCACTCAGGCACCGTGCGGCCAAATTATGAATATGAAATATGAAATTGTTGTGTATTATAAATACAAGATGATGGGTTAGATAGTTGGTAAGGGGTTTACAAGATCATGCACAAACTACACAATTTTCTTTATGGAACAGATTACAATTATGATTTTTGCTGCAAATAATTATCTGTGCAATCTACTTTCTTTTTTTTGTCTGAGCACACTTTGCTGATTGCAGAAACTGCAAACCCCGCAGACCCCCAGAGATGCTCAGCGTCCGATGGGCGGGACACAGCCCAGCATTTATCCAGGGTTTCCGCCGAGTCTTAAAAAGTCTTAAAAATTCTAAAATTTTGGATCAGAGCCAACGCTAAGAGCAGAGGTGCTCTGTGTCCTCCACGTCGTAACAAGACACCAATCCTATAGTGCGAATGAGGACATCGGTGAACTGTTTCAGACAATGTTTCCGGACTCTGACATCGCTAAATCGTTTAGGTGCGGGAAAGACAAAACGTCTTACATTGGCGCGTTCTGGAGTAGCGGATTTTATCAAGAGAGACCTTATTTCAAAAGTGACCGGACCGTTTGTGCTCCTGTTCGACGAAAGTCTTAATCGCACCTCCAAAATGAAGCAACTGGACTTGCACGTACGTTTTTGGGAAAGCGGACAGGTGCAGTCAAGATACTAAGGATCCCAGTTCATGGGGCATGCTACAGCCGAGGACTTAATGAAGCACGTGAAAGTAAGTAAATGTTTTATTCTGTCTTTTTAGTAGTTTTTATTTTTTTTAGAATAATT
>QODF01000008.1:801418-816438 GCA_024372805.1 Oostethus manadensis
GTCCGGATGCCTCCCGGGCGCCTCCCTGGTGAGGTGTTTCGGGCATGCCCAGTCGGGAGAAGGCCCCCGGGAAGACCTAGGACACGCTGGAGGGACTATGTCTCACAGCTGGCCTGGGAACGCCTTGGTGTCCTCCCGGTGGAGCTGGAAAAGGTGGCTGGGGACCTTAAAGTCTGGAAGTCCTTACTGAGACCGCTGCCCCCGGAATGGAATATTACATACAATGGAAATTACTTGTTGCACTCTGGTCTGGAACCAATGCGATAAACGAGGTTTTGGATTCATGCTGCTTAGGGATAATGATAAAGTTAACGATACTACAACACGTCAACGTAACCGAATCAATTTTTCATAGAAATGACACCCTTGACTCACAAATTCTATGTCGACAAAAGTAGTGGACAATGCACGTTGAAGTCGACTTGAGCGGTCACGTTTTCGAAGAACACGTGGACTAGGACTTGATGAGTTAAACTGGTTCCGCTGTACCATTGGTACCATTGGTACTATCCGCTGAACAGCCTGCACATTAATTATCCTTTCGAGCATTTGACTGTCGGTTAGCAACAATGTTGATTTGCAAAATTACATTTCACAGCTACAGGAGAAGAAAATTCAGTTAGTTCCGAATGTAGCTTTCATGCGGCATTAGTATGTTTTTCGGGTGTGTGTGTGTGTGTGTGTGGGGGGGGGTATTTTGCTTTAGTTAGCAGAGCACAAGAAGACCTGAGCATGTATGATACGAGCGGTGTGATCATAATTGAAATAAACGATGTGTGCGAGTGAGCGCCGCTTTTGATGAATGTAGCTGATCAGCGAATCCAAGGCAACTAATGCGCTTTCTGATTCCTCCAGCTTGGATGTGACACGGAAATAATGTGAACTCCATCAGAGTAATGAGGTGGCCCGACCTTCTTAGGACGAAACCCTCCAACTTCCCACCATTGACACTGAAGCAGGCTTCATTTGTCTCAATTGCTTGTTTTCCCCTGATTCCCCAGAGTAGATATTCTCATTTAACGCCATCCTCCCAAAAGTGATAGTTATTTTGTAGCACGCAGAGCACTATCAGCCTCACTGTGAATCATGCATACCTATTTACCTCCGCCAAAGAGGTTATGTTTTTGCCGCCATTTAACTGTTTGCTTGCTTGTTTATGTTCCAAATAACTTGGCAACCAATGCTGCCACCTCCTCAGTGGGAAAAGTAGCCATTGGCCTTAAAAGTTGCTCGATGGTGTCATTGGCCAATTTGCATATTATCTGCATATGACGTTGTAAGAGATGTCATAGAAAAAAAGCATAACCTTATAGGACAGACAAAAATGAATAATTACACCTTAATTATTTATAGAACTACAAATAAACTTGGTTCTTCGTTAGTTTGAATTTGAATTTGGCCATGACATCATCAAAATAAAATGATTTCAATATTTTATCTTGGCCAGAGCCTATGTAAGTCGAGACAACGTAATAATTACATCAGTTACATCCACCTATGATCTTGCATTTAGGTCTACTTGTTTCATTTATCACACAACGTTCTTCCATCACACGTTCTGACACACTGACAAGTGACTGAGTCCAAAGAAGGCTTGAGTGTAATGAGTAGTAATTTGATGATGATTAAGAAACATTTACGCTTTAAATCCTGCTCTGCGTAACAGGAGGAGATCCATCCCAGCGGCATTGCGTCTCACGCATGCATGATTCATGGATGCGTAGAGCTCCACTATGTTCTCAGCCTGCCGGGGGAACCGACTGTACACTGACCACTTGCTTTGTGTCATGGTGGATCTCTCAGCAGCACCTACTCCTGCTCAGTGGGAACAGAACCTGCAGATCAATACGTGCTTTCACTTTTAAGTGGACGACAGGAAAGGTTGCCAGATTTGTCGCTTTTGAGAAACTCTATGTTAATGCTTCAAAAAAAAACTTTCTCGTGACATAAAATGTCCTACTGAAAACCACTAAAAATGCAATTTTTTGATCCCACATGTATCTGGACGTAAACAAATAAAATCCAAGGGCAGCCCGGGGACTGTTTTTATCGTCCCTTAGTATATTCTAAAACATGGATACATTCATTATTAATGAAACCCTGTATATTATTAGATAAATATTGTTTAAGCAACTAATTTGCTTTGTCCCCATAACACAAAAAAAATTTCATCTTTGTCCACAAGATGGTGCTACTTTTTCTCATTCAAAGCAAGCAGCAAAATGTGTTACTGTTTTCTGCAAGGGAGCCTTGCTACTGAAATGATGCGTGTCTCTATTAATATTCAAGAATTACATATCTCTGTGTATTCAGGNCTGAACTGCGCCATACAGTATGTCGTAAAGGACGTTTGGCATTGTCTTACCTTTACCTTTGCCTATATCTAGGCATAGGTTCTGTTTTTAAAGTTTATTATCTAGAAAATGGACTTACATCTATGAAATGTATATGCATGTAATGCAAAAAGTGTGTGCTGTTGTCAGTGATGAACAATAAGGCAGAACCTTTAAGATTTGTCAGATTAAAACGCAATCGCTGCATAAGACTTAAAAATGTGATATTAGCAAAATTCACTCTACGACAGGCAGCCAGGTGACTCGCTTCAGATGCCGGCTTCAGTTCGTTGAGCGCCAAGAGGTGCGCCGGAACGGGCGGTGATAAAGATGGCGGCGCCCATTACAACAACGTGGGTGCCTGTGCTCCGGGTATGGCCAAGGATGGCGGCGCCCATGTCCACCAACAGCATGTGAAAACACCAAAATACAACGGAAGGGCAGATTGGGAGGCGTTTCATTCACAGTTTGAACTTTTAGCACGGGCAGCTGGCTGGTCCAATGATAATAAAGCATTACAGCTTGCCCTGTGCCTTACTGAGGAGGCTTTGACATGTTTACTGCTGCTGAGCCCTTCTGAAAGAAATGACTATGGGGCTTTGGTTGGTGCCCTACAGCGGCGCTTTGGACAATGCAACCAGCCTAGTGTTCTGCGCTCTGAGCTGTCAAACAGGCAAAGGCAGGGTAGGGAACCACTTAGTGTATTGGCTAATGACATTGAAACCCTGACAAGACGTGCATATGCGCACATGCCCACTGATGTGCAAAGTGAACTAGCCAGAGACCAGTTCATCCAGAATACGCCAGGAGGCTCCAGGATCGGATAGACTCAGCTCACGCATTCGCTCGCGACCAGCTGCAGAAAGCAGGTGTGAGACAGAAAAAGAATTATGATGTTAGGGCCAGGGTGAGGGACTTTAGTTCCGGTGACTTGGTTTGGGTGTATAGTCCAAAGAGGAAGAGAGGCAGAAGCCCCAAGTTGGACAGCCACTGGGTGGGGCCTTGTGAGATATTGGAGAAGGTGGGGGAGGTAGTATACAGGGTCCAGCTTCCACCTAGGGGGCAACGGGTCCTTCACAGAGACAGGTTGGCTCCATATCGGGGGGATGCACACCCGCTGCAGCACCATAGGCCTCTGGCACCTCCCCGGCAGCACTTGAGGGTGAGGGCCACACCCCCACGCCCAACGTCCCCCGGGGACTCCCCATGTTCTTCTCCTTCCCGGGACTTATCACCTGCTTCTCAGCATGTTCTTCCAAGACAACTTGGGTCCCCTGGACGACGGCCTCAGAGGCAGAGGAGGCCCCCGGACTACCTAAGGGATTTTGTGTGAACCCTCGGGGTGAGGGTTTTTGTTAGGGGGTGGCAGTGTAGCAACCCTAGGTTGCGCTGTTATGCATGGTTGTGTTCTGCCTGTCTGACTGGTTGGAGTTGCCTTGAACGCACCAGTGGAAAGGGGGCGGGGTGGAGAGTGAACGTTTTTGTTTTGGTGTGCTGTGTGTGCTCTCGGTGTGGCGTGGTTACGGCCGACAGTAGTCTTTATTTCGGTTGCAATAAAAAGCTTGTTGACAACGTCTTCGTGATTCGATTACGTCTGTACGACGTTACAATACACTTAGTGATTGGGTGTGGGATGCTCCTACCCTCACAGTCAAGACAGAATGAACAACTAAAAAGAAAAATCTATTCTAGTCTATAGCCTTGTGCTCATCAGCACCCGAGGGAGTCAGGCAAAGCCATATGTGGTCTCTGCTGTCTGACTGCACACACACACACACACACACGCACACACACACACACACATTACATTTCACCCCCAACTATCTTCTGTCAGAGCCTGGGATAAAAGAAGAGGCATTATGGGATGTGACAGGGAGTGCTGGCTCAATTGTCGCAAACCACAGGTTGAACATGAGAAGTCTTCCCCTTTCCCAGGATTCCCAGTGGAATCCCCTCTTATGTCATCCTGAAAGACACAACATAAAGGAAAGAAACTACACACATATGTTGGTATGGAAGACATTACAATTTAGCAGGTGCAGATACTGTACAACTGTTCACGTTACAGGCATCCCTCATTAATTGGTTCCAGAACCGACCCGAGTAAGAACATTTTAGCTAAGTATGATTCAATAATAATACATGATGCCCTGCGATTGACTGGCGACCAGTCCAGGGTGTACCCCGCCTCTCGCCCAAAGTCTGCTGGGATAGGCTCCAGCATCCCCGTGACCCTAATGAGGATAAGCGGCATAGAAAATGGATGGATGGATGGATGGAATATTTGTATTATGAGACAAGATCTACATATAAATGGCGTAATTTGTTCCAGCCCCCTCGAAAACAGTGGTATAAAGTGTAAAAATTGTAACCACCCGAAAAGATATGTTCATTAATGACAACATTTACATGTGTATGAATGTTAAAAAACAGTGAAATATGAAAAATGACACTTATCCTTTTGGGTCGAGCGAGGTGGGCTTGATGGCGGAAGAGGAGGCGGCAAACGGAGTTTTGACAGATGACAGAAATCATACGTAAGTTTATGTACGGTAACTTCATTTAAATAAATACACCACATTACATACCAAACATAACACCATTTTCTTATTTTAATTTTCAACAGCGGATGGGAACCTTTTAGTATGCCATGATTGGAACAAAGGGATGCCGTGATTGGCCATCGTTAGGAGGAAGAAGATAATGGGAGATAACGAATGGGAGGGCAGCTTTTTCTTCTTCGGTTTTATGGCAGTTGGTATCCATTACTTTGGTGCATTACCATGTAGCATGTACATTCATAATAAGATACAGCTGTCGGGCGGCACTTTTGATTTTGGGTTCCAAATTTTGAATTTTTTTTTTTAATATTGATATTTTATTTCAAATTAAATATGGTCAATGTTTAAATAAAAGGCTTAAGCGGTATCTCTATAGCACAGGGTTGCTGATAGTTTTTCAGCCTGTGGCCTACTTTTAATATAAATATGTCCCAAAAATGTACCTATAAACAAAGAGAACATGTAAATTTGGTAAATTTATATATATGAGTATTTATGTACATTGAGCATGTATATTAGGGGTGAACACAATTATCGACCGGCCTCTTACTTTTAAACATACAGCATATATGAAATCTAACCGATAAACTTATAAACAACTTTACTAAATATAAATACAAATGATTATTCACACAAGGGCGAATCAGGAGGAGGCTTAATGTGAGCTGACTGATGCCATAAGACACCTACAGCCCCAAAACCCCGGTGTTCTTATTTTGCTTAGTTTTGTCAAGATAAAAAACTTGTGAGGCTTACATGCTAACTACTAGGCTGAGACTAAGTGTTTTTACACCTGCTGCTTTGAACCTTGAAAGCATTTGCTTTACCTTCGTAACAACGGGAGGTACTAATATTGTTGAAAACAAAAGCAGAGACGGTGCCAAGAAAAAAAACCCATTCCATTCGGCAAAGTCAGATTCCCAGGGAACCAAACAAGCAAGCCTCACTGCCAATCATACTGAGGATTATTGGTGGTAGTGAAAAAAAGGCTGCCTGCAGGGCACACTTGGAAGTTTGTAATTATAATTTGACATGTCATCCTTTATGTAGTACACATCAATAAATTATGTGACACAATTTCTATTTGGCTTAGAGTATTTATTTAGTCTGTTAGTATACAGACATGATAGAATTGATTGTATTGCAGCAGATAACGTGATGTTTTATTATGTGATGTATTCCAATGTCATATGTATGCATGTTCAAATAAATGAAACCATTACCATTAAGGTACCAAGCCTGGAACTCAATATGTTAGAACAGTGATTCGAAATTACACAGACCTGTAATCTGATTACTGATTACTCGTGCCTTCGTTATTTTAGTGATTAATTTATTTCAAAAGTAACTAAGTTAGATTACAAGTTACTTTTTTACTTACATGACAACTGGTTTTGCCGATACTCATTTTATTGGCAGTGCATTTTTAACAGAAAGGTTAAGTTTTGAAAAAGTGATATATATTTAAAAACAAGCCGTTTTTTATTATTATCGGTTGTTTTTTGTGTCTTTTGCTTCATTTTTCCCCCCTTTTTTGAGGCGTGTTTTTGTTTTGTTTTGTTTTTTTACTTTCTGCAATGTGCTCCAGCCCAATGATATATGAGCCACAGGCCACAGATGTCCCCTCGGCCACATTTGGGGCACCACGCGCATTTAACACAACTCTATATGGCCTGATGACTTACTGTTTAAAGGAAACCTTCATTCATTCATTTTCTATGCCGCTTATCCTCATTAGGGTCGCGGATATGCTGGAGCCTATCCCAGCTGGCTTTGGGTGAGAGGCGGGGTACACCCTGGACTGGTCGCCAGCCAATCGCAGGGCACATACAGTATAAACAAACAACCAGTCACACTCACATTCATACCTATGGACAATTTTAGAGTCTCCAATTAACCTAACATGCATGTTTTTGGAATGTGTTATGCTTTTTTTCTGAACTATAATTTTTGTTACATGTATTCTTGTATTAAACTATGCCAACACATCAGATAATGACGTCTGCGCCAAGTCAGCCATGAAAGCAGTTCTCTCTGCATGCTGTGCTTTACAGAGTTTTTTTAAACATTAAGTTCCACTGATGTCACTCAATCTGGACTTCATCATATGGGCAAAGTGGGGCAATGTCTCCCAGGAAATGTTTGTTCAGGTGTGAGGGAAAGCTAATTTTATTTAGCTTTTCTAAAGAGGCAAGCATCAGGCAGAAGTGCTTGGAGTTGCCGATTCCCTGCCAGGAAGACAAAAATATGTCATCTGTCACCGGCACGTCACACAGGAGTGTGTTGTGCACACGGGCTATACAAAGCTGGACTACGCGCCAAACTTTACCTGAAGTCTGATGCCTTTCCAACGTTACTTGATTGAGTCAGAGGAGCAAACTGTAAGTAACAACTTATCAGTGTACCTGCTGTGTTTATTTTGTGTAAGTAATTATACAAAAAGGGTTGTGTGTATAGCATTATAGAGTGTGCAGACGCAGGGCACAGATGTGATAATGCATTGATTTTTCAAAGGTTTTGCAAGCGGGCGACAAAAAGTGACGGTTTGGCGGGTTGGTTCCAGCTGGAAGATGCATATCTCTCTTCTCTCTATTGTGTAGCTTGCTGTGTGTTGCTGCACGTGAATTGTCCTCATGTGTTTGTCCTCACGTTTTTAACAAAGACAAAGTCGCCGAGATCGGTAAAGTCTCCGCAAAAAAAAAAAAAAAATAGATCGCTGATACACCCATTTCACTGTCAATCAAAAAGGGACCTACCTCAGACAGATAATCTAATCATCATGCAGAAGGGAAAAAGCCAGCCCATTGAATTTACATGCATTATATATTAACACGCCTGCTCATTCACATATGCCAATTATATATATTGATGTGTGTTACATACGCACACGGTGTGAACATACACACCTAATGTAAACAGATGCACGATATGTCCACTGGCAGAGACACACCCTCACCCCCCGTGGCCACTTTACATACACAGTAGTACACACAGTACATGATGTAAACATGATATCTTTCAATTCCCACTGATTAAAGAAGCATCAGCCAAATCATGTGCTAAATCCACTTTGTTCATACCGTATGAACAGATTGGGGAAAGTAGCTGTCACCATGCAATAACACAAAGGAAACCGCAGCCTTTTTAGATCATCTTAACAGGGTCTGAAGGCACATACAACATGGAAAAGCCATCATCTTACAGGTACACAGAAAAAGAATACTAAATTGGTCTGCTTTCATCAGGCTTTGAAGTCCTCCTCCACTATGCGCACTGTGAGCAATTGGAAAGGAGCACCTGTACTTGGTGGTGGTGAAGTTCACCCAGTATTGTCAGTTCTAATGATGATAGTACGTCTGGTTACATGTGATACGACTTACTGGAAGACAATTTAGTTTTTCTCTTAGATTTGTTATTTGTTCACGTGTTCAAGAGTACAACAATTATGGATCAACTGACAACATTTGGCATTTTCATTTGAGCATGATGGAATCCATCCAGTAGGTTCCTGGAAATGTCAAATGCAAATGAAGAGCTGCCGTTCTTGAGGCAACCGGAAGCCCTCGTTTGGAGCACCGTGTCTTCATCTGTTCTGTCACGAGGAACTCTTCAGTTATCATTTCTGGAGCTGGTGACATTCCTTGAACCCACGACCCTCTTCCTCCTCCTCACCTTCATTTTGATAGTTGACACTCTCGAAGCCCCCGCAGTGCTCCATGCTGACAGCATTTTAATCAAAACGCAATAAGACGACCCAGTAGGCTGCATCCTCTCCATTTATTTTAATGAATATGGTGGCTGAGACTGGAGGCTGTTTTGTTCTGTCAGTATGGGATGTGACAGGGGTACTTTTCTTTGGCACGGTAATACAGATTAAGGTGAATCTAGCTAGAAAACAAGTCTGTACATCAATAAATGCAAATTGTAATAATAAATTCATTTTTAGTCGATCATGTTTTCACACATCATATCCGGGGGCCATTAAAGTCTTCTCTTCCGGCATAACCAAATAATATCAATGTGACCTACCCAGGGCCTTCCGAATCAGGAGTGCCACTCCCGGTCACATAGACACCCCCTCCACCTTTGATTGGCTGATCAGAGCAAAAGGCAGGCCCACTGTCCTGATTGACTTGATCAGAGCAAGCCGCTCAACAAGCAAGCAAGCCACGCCCACAACGGCTGGTGAGTACATGTATTCTATTTAATTTTAGGTTTTAGTCATTACGTTAGATAAATATTGACGCTGAACTGCGCCATACAGTATGTCGTAAAGGACGTTTGGCATTGTCTTACCTTTACCTTTGCCTATATCTAGGCATAGGTTCTGTTTTTAAAGTTTATTATCTAGAAAATGGACTTACATCTATGAAATGTATATGCATGTTATGCAAAAAGTGTGTGCTGTTGTCAGTGATGAACAATAAGGCAGAACCTTTAAGATTTGTCAGATTAAAACGCAATCGCTGCATAAGACTTAAAAATGTGATATTAGCAAAATTCACTCTACGACAGGCAGCCAGGTGACTCGCTTCAGATGCCGGCTTCAGTTCGTTGAGCGCCAAGAGGTGCGCCGGAACGGGCGGTGATAAAGATGGCGGCGCCCATTACAACAACGTGGGTGCCTGTGCTCCGGGTATGGCCAAGGATGGCGGCGCCCATGTCCACCAACAGCATGTGAAAACACCAAAATACAACGGAAGGGCAGATTGGGAGGCGTTTCATTCACAGTTTGAACTTTTAGCACGGGCAGCTGGCTGGTCCAATGATAATAAAGCATTACAGCTTGCCCTGTGCCTTACTGAGGAGGCTTTGTCATGTTTACTGCTGCTGAGCCCTTCTGAAAGAAATGACTATGGGGCTTTGGTTGGTGCCCTACAGCGGCGCTTTGGACAATGCAACCAGCCTAGTGTTCTGCGCTCTGAGCTGTCAAACAGGCAAAGGCAGGGTAGGGAACCACTTTGTGTATTGGCTAATGACATTGAAACCCTGACAAGACGTGCATATGCGCACATGCCCACTGATGTGCATAGTGAACTAGCCAGAGACCAGTTCATCCAGAATACGCCAGGAGGCTCCAGGATCGGATAGACTCAGCTCACGCCTTCGCTCGCGACCAGCTGCAGAAAGCAGGTGTGAGACAGAAAAAGAATTATGATGTTAGGGCCAGGGTGAGGGACTTTAGTTCCGGTGACTTGGTTTGGGTGTATAGTCCAAAGAGGAAGAGAGGCAGAAGCCCCAAGTTGGACAGCCACTGGGTGGGGCCTTGTGAGATATTGGAGAAGCTGGGGGAGGTAGTATACGGGGTCCAGCTTCCACCTAGGAGGCAACGGGTCCTTCACAGAGACAGGTTGGCTCCATATCGGGGGGATGCACACCCGCTGCAGCACCATAGGCCTCTGGCACCTCCCCGGCAGCACTTGAGGGTGAGGGCCACACCCCCACGCCCAACGTCCCCCGGGGACTCCCCATGTTCTTCTCCTTCCCGGGACTTATCACCTGCTTCTCAGCATGTTCTTCCAAGACAACTTGGGTCCCCTGCACGACGGCCTCAGAGGCCGAGGAGGCCCCCGGACTACCTAAGGGATTTTGTGTGAACCCTCGGGGTGAGGGTTTTTGTTAGGGGGTGGCAGTGTAGCAACCCTAGGTTGCGCTGTTATGCATGGTTGTGTTCTGCCTGTCTGACTGGTTGGAGTTGCCTTGAACGCACCAGTGGAAAGGGGGCGGGGTGGAGAGTGAACGTTTTTGTTTTGGTGTGCTGTGTGTGCTCTCGGTGTGGCGTGGTTACGGCCGACAGTAGTCTTTATTTCGGTTGCAATAAAAAGCTTGTTGACAACTTCTTCGTGATTCGATTACGTCTGTACGACGTTACAATACACTTAGTGATTGGGTGTGGGATGCTCCTACCCTCACAGTCAAGACAGAATGAACAACTAAAAAGAAAAATCTATTCTAGTCTATAGCCTTGTGCTCATCAGCACCCGAGGGAGTCAGGCAAAGCCATATGTGGTCTCTGCTGTCTGACTGCACACACACACACATTACATTTCACCCCCAACTATCTTCTGTCAGAGCCTGGGATAAAAGAAGAGGCATTATGGGATGTGACAGGGAGTGCTGGCTCAATTGTCGCAAACCACAGGTTGAACATGAGAAGTCTTCCCCTTTCCCAGGATTCCCAGTGGAATCCCCTCTTATGTCATCCTGAAAGACACAACATAAAGGAAAGAAACTACACACATATGTTGGTATGGAAGACATTACAATTTAGCAGGTGCAGATACTGTACAACTGTTCACGTTACAGGCATCCCTCATTAATTGGTTCCAGAACCGACCCGAGTAAGAACATTTTAGCTAAGTATGATTCAATAATAATACATGATGCCCTGCGATTGACTGGCGACCAGTCCAGGGTGTACCCCGCCTCTCGCCCAAAGTCTGCTGGGATAGGCTCCAGCATCCCCGTGACCCTAATGAGGATAAGCGGCATAGAAAATGAATGAATGAATTAATTAATTAATTAATACATGAAATATTTTTGTAGTTACAGCATAGAAAACCTGTTTATGACTTACTAAATACATGTTTTAACATCATTAGAGCCCGTAGACATGGAAAAATACCCCCACAGTCACCTTTAGACTCCTATTATTCCTATTTCTATTATACACCACATTGCTCAACTTTAATGTGCAGGCTACGGGATCACTGCAGGGACACAAGAGATAGCCGCTGCTCTAAACATAGCATGCTAACTAGTCAGCCTCAAATGTCTTTATTCTAACCTTTCAAGGGTTTGAATTGGAGTGTGGAAGAAGGACCACGTCGGATGCCAAAAACTTTCCACTTCCACGTGGAATGAGAGGAGAACTTCTTCATTGTAATATGACTGATGCCACTAAGTAACCCGGACAAGGCACACCTGTGAAGTGACAACCATCTCAGGTGACAACCTCGTCAAGCTCACTGAGAGAACACCATGGGTTTGCAGCGCTATCAAAAATGCAATGGGTGGCTACTTTCAGGAATCTAAAATATAAGTCATATTAGTCAGTTTTTGTTAAATACATAATTCCACATGTGCTCATTCGTAGTTATGATGCCTTCAGTGATAATGTTTATTGTAAATAGTCATGAAAATAGAGAAAAAGCATTAAACGAGAAGGTGTGTCCCAACTTTTTTGTGCCTATTTTTGCAACTTCCACTCATTATCACAGTTCAGCTTCAAATAAGTGACTTGGACTGGCTAGTAATTGGCTTGTGGCAAGTGGAGCAAAGGAGAAATGTTTTGGAATTCAATTTTGTTAATAAATTTGTATTTGCACAATTTCATACATATTTCATGTGCTTATATCATTTTGTGCACTTTAAAAATATTTGTATATATAGGCCTGTCATAATAATTGATCAATGGAACAATAAAAAAAACGAAGTCGGTCATTTTGCTGGCCTCGATAAATTGACATGTGCATGCGTGTTTGTTTTCCTCTCTCTCCTCTCTCTTAACCGCACAAGCTGAACGACAAGACACTTCTTCACTTTACTGTGCACTTCGGTGGGGTTAGTTTCATGCTGGACGTTGGATGTTTGTCTCAGTCGCTGTTAATTTCATTTAGGTGGTTGGATATTGGGCTCCGTAGCAACAGTGGTAGCCTCCCCTCACTGTGTCCGGATTGCTCTCTCACAGTGAGGGAAGCTCGCACGGATCGTTCATTCACAGCGGCTTGTCCTCGAAAACACTCACCAGCCCTCTCCTGAAGTAAATACTAAAAATAACATACTATAATAAATCTATTACAACTGCAGCTTCGGTTTCATTGAAAAAGATCTTGACAGCCAAATTGCAATGTTAAAATATGATCTACTTGCATTATTATGCCATATAATTAATGAAAGACTGGTTTCCAAAAATTTTGTAAACTATATGGATTATTGACAATTTGAAGGACCGCCTACAGCCTTTGCTGTGGGCGGTCCTTCTGCCAGGGTGACTAGTCAATACCTGATCACACGATTCCTGCTTGCAGTGTAGTAGCTATGTTCAAATGTAGCTCTTGGCGCGGGTGACCGGGAAAAAATGTAACGGACAGGAAGTAACATCACCGTCACGCCACCATGCGTATGCTTTGCGCGAACGTCTTACACGATGGAATCCAGATGAACGTTGCTAAGCGAAGTGGCTAACAGGCTGGATTGAACTAGTCACCCTGGCAAAAGGATTCACGAATAGACGATGCTTATTTCGGTTGGCGTCAGGCATCCGGTAAAAATGGAAAAGACAAAAAAGAGGAAAATGATTCGATTAAATGGAAAAAATGATGGATAAAAAGACAATACACAAAAAGCAATGACAAAATGGAAACGGCAAAGACAAAATGGAATTACAATACGATATCTTTTTTTGTTACTGAGCGTCTTTATATTTCCACATATATTTCTTTTAATTCTGGCAGATTAGAAAATGGTTTGCTTTGCTTTTTGCGTATGCTATATGGCATTTTAAGCGTTTTTTTAACTAATTTAGTCTGAAAAACAAAAGAAAAACGGACATGAGATCCAAAATCAGTGTCAGACCTGTGTAATTATTCTCTTTAAAGTGTATTTTTCATTCATTCATTCATTTTCTGCACCGCTTATCCTCATTAGGGTCACGGGCATGCTGGAGCCTATCCCAGCTGGCTTTTGGGCGCGAGGCGGGGTACACCCTGGACTGGTCGCCAGTCAATCGCAGAAGTGTATTTTTTAAAATTGTATTTTTAGGTGTCTCCAACAGATTCATTGGATTTCCCATAAGGAAATAATGTTGCTTTTTTTGTTTTTGGTCCAATTAATGATAAAAACCAAAGATCTACTGCACTTGTACAGTCATAAGAGATTATTAACAGTCCCTTCCTCTTCAGTTAGGACAAGATGGGACTGGATTTCCCCGGCTGCTTTAAATCTTTTTATACTTTATTCTCTGCTGAAACTGCTGAGTCGTGCTTCCGTCCCTTGTCTGGCTGTACGTTTTCTCCAACTTGATATGCGTCCCCGCAGGATTTGACCTGTCAAGATGTAAGTCTATTGAGCGTCAGTCCTGTTAAATTGTCTTCGTCTTTACTGCTCTCCTTAGTAATTGACAAGTCACAAATTAGCTGTGTCCCAGCCATCAACATGACGCTGTCAGATAGATCCCTTCCCCAGCCACGCCGCCCCCCCCCCCCAGCGCTTTGCTGTACAGATTGCAGCTATACTATATCATTGCGGCAAGACAGGGGAAGTTTAGTTAGGTCAAATGGAGCTTCTTGGATTTTACTATTTCTATGACACCCCCCATCCCCCACAGTCGTAAATTAGTGAGCACACAACTGCACAAATGGCTGCAACAAATCTCTGTACACAGGTGCACGCATGCACCAAGACAAGCACAATCAAATTTGGGAAGGATCTGAATAAATGTGCAGAATAAAGGTACATAATTTTGCCCTCACCCCAAAATATACAACGTGGGAAATAAGTATTTGATCCCTTGCTAGTTTTGTAAGCGTACCCTCTTAAGATATGAAGTTTATTGCAACAGGGAGAGTAAGAATGTAAAAAAAAAAATCCCTTTTCAGTGAGCCAAGTCAGCATTTTAAATGTCATGTAGGAGTAGTTCCTCGCCTGAATGAAGAAAATTGTGCAGAAACCACAGAAGAAGAAAACATGAAGGAGTACAAAAAAAAACACAATAAACGACTGATAACAACAGGCTCGACTGGCGAAGTTGTCCCAATTGTTCAAATCAAAAGTATGGACTTTGGCTTTTATATCACAGAACGCTGACTTTGTGTCTGATGAAAATAGAACACGCGGTGGCACGAACGACGTGAACAGCAATCTTGTTCGCTCACGGGGAAAACTGCCCGATTTTTGTTTTCAAATGCTAAATGTTGTGCTTGTCCTCATTTGGGCCGCAGGTAAGCTGGAGCATATCCCAGCTGAATGCAGCAAACTGCATGTGTCACCTTGTCGCCCTACCAAGATACTGTCGTTATCGTGAGCCATGTATCGCAACTCATATCGTATCGTGGGGTACCCTGAGATTCCCAGCCCTACTCCCAAAACTCGATGCGACCCAGCCTCACCCAGACTCTACCTTGAG
>QODF01000008.1:816915-855518 GCA_024372805.1 Oostethus manadensis
AGATCTCCTGACTGTGTGGCCAATGTGCTAACCACTCAGCCACCGTGCGGCCCTAAATAAAGTTATTTCTAATCTATTGTTTTTGACATTTTTATTCATCATCATCATCTTATGTCAAAAAACAGCCTGCTGCCTCGTGTGTTTATAGTTTTGCCTCCGCAATGCTCGATGCTTCCCTGCCCTTCCATTCGTCGGTGGGAAGTCTACTAGGTCCGTTATAGCTGATATCAGTACATGCGTGTCGGAACAGAAGATGCCGTTGTGTCCAAACTGATTTAGCTACCTTGACAGTGCAGGTCGATCTACATTTGATAAGCACAGAATTGTTATCGATGGAGTTTGTGTATGTATGCGTGCTATCGCTCGACAAGCCTCGGCGGCAGCGTGAAAGAGCGCTGGCTACAGATTGATGACGCGACCCGTTTGATGGATGGTGCTTCAGTGCGCGGCTGTCAGCTTTTCTGTCAGTGTCGGCGCCGAACACAGAACGCCAACGCACACATACGGCGCTATCATTTCATTCAAACAATACCAGTTCTGTTCGCTGATGAGATAAAGTGGGACTGAACCCAAAACTTTGGAGTCATCATTGCAAGTGGTGGCTTCATCCCACTCTGTTATAAATCCTATTCTGACGATGATTCAACACAAGCCTGCACAAATCATTGAAAAATCAACATGGCAGCACAGAAGCCTCATGAATGCCAATGATGTTGATCTTAAATTAACATATATTAGATCAGAAGCATTCCAATATTAAAAATGTATCAAGAGCTGTTCAAACAGGGTTGAATCCTGCATTATTATAACTGCATTTGAATCTAATAATTACAAAATCACATGAATATCATCGAACTTTGTCTGGCCTTCTTCATCCCCTGATGACTGTCCTCTTTCTGCATTTTTTCATGTTTTTTTACAGTTTGGAACTCAAATGCACCATAATACTGTACATGTTTCTCTCCTTATCCCCATAATTTACAAACCTTATTGTGCCATTAGATTTGAGGTATAAGCGTGGGTGTTAGTTGTTATGAATTATTAGACATTTATTCTGCTTTTTTTCTATTCTGACTTACAAATGTTGTTACAATGTTGTATTCTTGTGTTTATCTCTGCCAACTGACTTTTTTTAACACAGAGTTCCACTGACGTCACGCCACCCGGACTTCCTTATATGGGCAATGTTGAGAATGCTTCCCAGGAAATGTTTGTTCGAGTGTGAGGGAAACCTAATTTTGTTTAGTATTCCTAAAGAGGCAAGCATCAGACAGAAGAGGTTTGAATTGCTGATTCCTGGCCTGCAATAGAAAAATATGCTAATCTGTTTTTTGGGAGGGGGACTGTTTTATGAACATGGCCCAATAGGAAACCTAGGACAGACAAATAAATAGGTATTATCAGTTTCTCAATAGTATTTAAAATCAAGGGGGCGTGAAAAATATTTGTCCCCTAAGGGAGGCATGACAAAACCTAATTGAGAACCACTGCACTACAGTGACTACGGTACAGTATTGGCACCTAGTGACCAGTGTAGAATACTACATATCATCACAAAATCTTTGAATGCTTCTCCTGAATGCCTTTTATTTGTATTTTAATGTTTAATGTTTGAAACGGATTTTCTGCTTTGCACAAGACCATTTTTTGAGTTCATGGACGAAGACACTTGCTGCAGCCTGCAAGGCATTTCCCGTTAGGCCTTCATTAGCTCTCACCTGACTGCAGTCAGACGTCGGATTGTCCTTTTTTTGTGCCTGTGGCGTTTCACACGCCTTGCTGATGTGTGCCTTAGCGTTTGTAGCACTACTTTGTGCTTTAGTTTTTGCTTTGGCCCAGTGTTTTTGTTGGTACTTTTTTTGCTTTTCTCTGCAAACTTATGCCACGGATGTTTTGTGTTTGTACTTGTTTGGGGTTCAGAAATACCACTGTACTGACTTGTGACAAATTATTTAGTCAATGTCATGAAACAGCTAGTTAGTTTAAATGTTAATATATTTTTGAAACACCACTATAAAGTGAAACCACAAAAAAAGCATAAAGTGGTATGGCATTATTGTACAGGTTTAATTTCTGTAGCATCATTTCTTGGGAATATGTAACAAAAATATTGCTGAAATGTGAGAATGTGACATCTTCTTAAATATTCCTGTTTAATTTTACATGTCATATTTTATATTTGCACAAAATCTTCATACAAAAAAAAAAAAAAATTAATTAATTTTTAATTTTTTTTTAGAAAATAGTGTTTACTAATAGTAAAGTTGGAGGCTGGCAACATGAACAAGAAAGCAGCAAACCGCAATATGATGCGCTGCCACCTTGCAATAAAAGTTTTAGAGTGGAAATTCTTTCTCATCAAACTAATGATGCAGAAGATGGAAACAGATGGAGGTATGCTCCCAATTGAATGCCAAGTTAAAAATGGGCAGTGGTTCACGAAAACAAATGTGGAAGGCGCCTGACCATTATAAGCGGTGGCAAAACAACTTTAGTAGCGCACGTAGACATTGTTTAGGAAGAAAGCGGCGATATTGGACAAGAGGAAAAATAGCGTCACGCTCAGCAACTTGTCTTTCAACGTACTTCAGAATGCTTGACATAATTGTAAAAAAAAAAAAAATGAAATGGATGTATTTGATTGAATGATGTGAATGATTTTTATAAGGTGTTAGTGAAGTAGCTCTCAGCAATATCTCACCACTCCACCCACATGCACCTCGGAACAGACGTGGCAACAAGTTGTCTACAAACTTCCATACCAAAATTCTTGACATCTTTCTTCATCTTCTGCACGGAATCATTTGAGAAAATATGGACCAGTCCAGGATGCACCCCGCCTCCCGCCCAAAGTCAGCTGGGATAGGCTCCAGCATACCTGTGACCCTAATGAAGATAAGCGGTATAGAAAATGAATGAATGGACTCCCGTGGCACAAAATCCTTCAAATCGCCACAAACGCGTTAAGGAGAGCATGCTAGTAATGTGCGGATTGATAATGAAATGTCGATATTTCCGATACCTGCCTTTCATGATCTAAAGTCGATTCTGAAATCAAAATAGCGATACTTTTGATACTTCAGGTATATGATTTTATGTTGTACATTAGCTTGGCTCGATTGTAAATCCCCCCCACTACCTCAATATACTTCACGGTTTAAAATAAATCAATAAAGGACTATAATGTGTCGTTTCTTAATGCTACGATTTGAAATACTGTACATTACATTGTAAAATCAACCAGACACATTAGATGAATTTGCACTTTGTATTGAATTGGTATGGCCTTTCAGAAATAAAATCAATGGTGTTGCATATAACTAGAGCACACACCGCAGCTGTCTTTACTTTAGTAAACACATGGAAATGCACATGATATATGATATATCGTGCTTCTGTTATCAACGGGAACGACGGAACAGACACGGAGTATGTGAAATAATATCAGATACTTGAAAAAGGAAACTATTGTCTGTCCTCTATGGGTTCTGCAAGCACACTATTTCACCGTGTCACTTTGTAAACATACGAGCCAGAAGCCCCCAATGGCTGCCGTCAGGAATGCTGTGCCCCATTGGGGGGGGGGAAGAAACCCTGCGCTGATTTAAATATTTCTTAAAGGAGTGAGATGTAGACTAACACAACATGCTACCACTCTGCTGCCTTATTTCATTGTGGACATTTAAGTGCCTTAAAAATAAAGATTGGTCGCCTTCAAAACAGAATGGTAATTGTAAATTACTCTAAAATTGATTTTTCTTCATTTATTGTTTTAAATTGGTTTCTTAATGAGCATAAAGGGATTTTTTTTCCCTGCTTGATTGCATATGTGGCCAGACATCGGACTGTCGAAAGATGCTTATATAACATCTATAGTGTCGCTTTGGTGGAATAGTATTTTTTTGGTAAGCAAGACATGGTTTACTCTCTTGTGCCAACTTTGACATACTGGTCCTTCTTCATTGTCTTGTTTTTTTAAATGTTTCCCTGTGTACCAGCTGAATAGCATCCTACCATGAAGGAGGAGTCCGCTGGGGAAATATTTCCTCCCATAACTTCTACTCATGATGACAGAATTTCTTTCACAATATATCAATTTCCACAAGATGCGGCATTTAACAGTATATTCCATTAACGTGACAATCGTAGATTGCTGGCAGTAGCTTGCAAACTTGCATTTTGTTGGTTACCCTCTGCAATTTTTATTCTGTGATCACTCTTTCTAGAAACACTGCCTTGTTCAAGAGAGTACCACCACCTAGTGTTGAAACTAAGTTCAAAACAGTACATATTTTATAATGGCCATAGTGCATTATGTTAGACATTAGGAAACCCTTAATCTGGAATTTTCCTCTTGAAAATTATGGGAAAAAAGTTTTTTTTCAATCCAATCTTTTAAAATCATTTACATTTGAACTCCTACTACCTTCTGTGCTGAAACGGTTTGACGGTTTTCATTTTTGGTCAGTAGCAGTGGCAATAGCTCTAAAACTGCAAGGGAAGCCCTAAAATGTCCCCCCAAAAAGTGGTAAAATATGCACTGTTGTGTGTACATTTCACTGACTATGTGCTAGAATACCTTCATCTTTTGTTTAAAATCAACAACTTATCACAGGTAACTGACACCACTTCCTTATCGTTCATCTACTGACTTTGATGGGAAGCATAGATTAGGTTGTTCCACTACGCAAAACTGGACGGTCATTGGATAAATGCTGGGAATTGTCCCACCCATCCGATGCTCGGCATCTCTGGGAGTCTAAGGGGAAGTGGGCTGGGCGGACGGTCAGCTTCTGCTTGATGATTTGATGATCTGTCTGAGGCGGAATCCCTTTTTAATTGACAGTGATACTGAAGTATAAACCTCCACCCAAGCATTTTCCAAGTTTTTCTTTCCATTGTTTTGAAGTAATCCAGAGACTTTACCAATCTCCAGTGACTTTGTCTTTGTTAAAACGTACTTGGGACGGAGGGTAGAATTTACTTATAAATAAACACATTTATGATGTCGGCTGGAAAAAATGAGCTTCCCTTGAATGACAGCAGCCACAGGTCAGTAGGTAGTGAGTGCGTATTTACCAGTGGGTTGTACTGTTTTTGGCTCATGTCTTGTACCTCGAAACCTAACCCACTCGTCTTGCTTGCAAAAAGTGAACCAGCGTAATATTACTACATTTTCAGACAATCATCCAAATCCAGGATAGGGAGAAATCCTTCTACATAAAACAGGCCCCAGGACACAACAGTAACAAGTCAATCACCAACATGTAGCTTATGTTACAAAAACAAGGTTCCATAGGAAACGTTAAAGTACAATTCCTGTATATTTATGCGCTAGGCAAGCCGATATGTTGATATACTGTAATATGTCTTATAAAATCGGATGAATTTTGCACCTGGCGAGCCAGTAAACCGGCCTGGGATTTATCATCAGAATTGACAATTCCTGGAGATTGTGGGTCTTTCGGGGTTTTAATGAGGGAACATGGATTGCACCTATGATGCCATTACAGTCACAAACCCCGGTGAAAGCCGCAGCAGATGTTCTCTTCTCACTTTAATTGGACTAGGCATAGAAAAAAAGAGGAGGGAGTGAGTCATCAGTGCATAGCAAGCAAGCACATCCAAAATGCATCTATGTGCTGTAGATGGAGACATTAAAGCTCCCCAAAATCTCTCTGTACGGTTCTGAGATTTGTCATGACATCAGAAGCTTGCAATGGAAAATAACACATGCAGTGAAACCCGTTTACGTCGACGCCCTTCAGACTAGCTGAGTTCAATTTGGTTTTTTTTTTGCTGTAGACTGAAAAAACTCTTTGACAAAAACATGAATCGAGCCGGAGAGCAACACTTCAGCTTTAATTCCCAGCTATTTACATCTGGGTCGGATGAACAGTATGGAAGATAAGCAGCTTTTTGTTTGAACCCACCCATTTTTCATGCGGGCAAACATGTGACTGACAGTTGTGTACGACTGCATTGCTTATTATATGTTAATGAATGTCTACTCTCTGTTGCAGATTGGGTAGGACTGGTTTTGCCTGTGCAGACTGGATTTAGAGATGAAAACATGACACATGCTAACTGGACGTAATATAAGAACTGGGTCTATGATGAACTCTACAAAGCTATTCAGGTACCTTTGCGACTATATTAAGAAATTGTGTAATTATCTCTTATTGCCATACTGAATTGAAATAGGAATTATAGAATATCAACTATTTTGATGACCTGTAAAGTTTGAAAAACTTACCATTTAATCAAATAAAACGGTAATTATGACGAGCTTTTCATACATATGCAATGCAACCCAAAGTGCTTTATAGTTTAAAACAATGCCCTCATCACCCTCTTTCCCATAACCCCTAACCCCAACCACACACATCTGCACAATCAGACCACAGTCACCAGGACAATGACTTAACCCATGACTGACATAACCCTGATGCAGGGGGCTCCCTTTGAGGAATACTAGTCAGACAAAATAAACAGAATAGCATTAGACTATAAGTAGAACAAGGAAATAACACTTTTTTTTTAAAAAGGCTCAAATACAATGAATAAATATTAAGTAGAAGCCAGATCAAAGATGGGGGTCTTGAGATCCGTCATAAAATCCTGAAGATGATTAGCAATCCTGAGGTCCTCCACCAGAATGTTCCACAAATGGGGGCCATAGTACCAAAAAAGATACCTCCAGTGTGTGTGTGTGTGTGTGTGTGTCCTACTTTTGGAATGATGAGGAAACCAGTGCCAGAGGATTTCTGGGTCCATGAGGGTTTGTATGATAAAAGCAAATCTGAGCGATAGGAAGTTGCATCCAAGGCAATGATTTCTAAACCGGTGTGATGTGGCTCGCCTTTTGGTCTTTGCCAGGACATGTGCTGCTGAATTTTGCAGTAAAGATGAAATATTATTTTTAGGAAGCCTAGAAAGCTGGGCAGTGCGGTAATCTTATAAGAAAAGTGATTAAACGCATGCATGAGCTTCTCCATGTTGCCCTCAGAGAGAATAGGGTGGACTCTCCTGATGACATCGCCAAGGCTAAGCGTGTAAAGATTAAAAAGAACAGGGTCTAAAATTGAACCTTGGGGGACACCGCATCTAATTTCATGGGTCTTTGAGGAGCTTGTATTCACACATAACAGGAACTTTCTGTCAGAGATAAGACGCCAACCACTTGTGCACCATTAGTGTCCACATTTCTCTAATGTATCACAACTTTTTTGAAAGCAGCAGGGAAGACTTTTTTTCTCCATTTCCTCTCTGCCGCCCTGCAATGTTTTTTTTAATTGTTCGATTTCCTCGTCGTTTCTCCGCCGATGCAAAGGTTTTAAATAGGAATGTCCAATATCCACAATATGGGCAATTTTTTTGCAAAAGGCTTTTGCAAAAGTACAAAAGCCTAAACAATAATAAACCTTTTTTTTTCAACATCTGAATGAAAACAATACTCGAATGCAATGTTGACATGAAAACCGCACCATCCATCCATCCATTTTCTTCCGCTTATCCGAGGTCGGGTCGTGGGGGCAGCAACCTAAGCAGGGAAGCCCAGAGGTCCCTCTCCCCGACCACTTCTTCCAGCTCTTCCCAGTGTATGCCGAGGTGTTCCCAGGCCAGCTGAAAGACATAGTCTCTCCAACGTGTCCTGGGTCTTCCCCAAGGCCTCCTACCGGTTGGACGTGCCCTGAACATCTCCCCAGGAAGGCGTTTGGGAGGCATCCCAACCAGATGCCCGAGCCACCTCATCTGACTTCTCTCAATGCGGAGGAGCAGAGGTTCTACTTCGAGTGTCTCCCGGATGACAGTCCTTCTCACCCTATCTCTAACAGAGAGCCCAGCCACCCTGCGGAGAAAACTCATGCAAACACGCAAACTCCTCCACCACGATAAGGTGGTGACTGAGGGTGGAGGAAAACCTCACCAATACACAATTCTTTTCGAAGGTTCAGCTTTGGCAACACGTTGACATGTTTCCACTCACTCCGAAACTTACCTACACTGCTGCACTGTGTGAGACGATAATTGATTGGATTTGTATACAGTGGAATGCCCCCATTCTTGCAGATTTTTGCAGTGTGGATTATGTTGATGCGACTGCATTAGCATTTATTGGAATTTAATACACCAGTGTGGGCTGCACAAAAGGAAAGGTTGGTGAAGTGTCTTGCCCAAGGACACAGCAGTAGTGCTGGGATAATACACTACGTAAACAGCTGAAAAATGTTTGTTGTTATTTCCCTTCAGCCTCCATTGAGTGCCTCGACTGGGTTAGTTTACCGTGTACTGCTGTAGCTCAGCAGCAGTTCTTGGAAACGGCATGACTTTGCAGGAGTGGGAAAAATTATTGCACTTAAACAAGATGGTATTTTAAAGCTGAGATTTGCAGATCTACCTTTTGGACAGTTTTTGGTCTACTGTGGCCAAGGTTTTCACCATTCTAGCAAATTGAGTGATTTCCATACCACAGCTACAGTATGCAAGCTGAGCTTTTCAAGCATGACTGATAGGAAAAACTAACAAAAGAGAGACTGAGAGCACTTTAGGAAGAGCTTAGTGTGTGTCTTTCTTCAATTCCTGCAAGGATATCAGCTTTGGCAGGCCTAGTTTACACATTGGGTGAGTATAAATAATTTGAGGGACACATTTGTCATCATATAAACCATTTTAAGTCTCAGTGTGTTATTTTACAACATTTTCTTTGGGTGGTGTGCTGTGGGATATTTTATTTGTCAAAAGTGTGCCATGTCGCAGAAAATGTTGAAAAGCACTAAACTATACAGTAGTTATTGGTAGTAGTTTGCAAAAACTGCAATAATTAAGATTTTGCACTGTTGGACCTTAAGGAGGTTCTAAGTCAAGGGTCTCAAACTTGTGCAACTGAGGGCCGAGGCACTGGGTTTTCTTTTTAAACAGGTGATTTTAATGATCAAGAACTCCCAAATGGACAGAAGGAGCTCATCAATTAAATCACCTGCTCTAGTGACCAGCTGGAACGAAAACCTGCTGTGTCTCAGCCCTTCATGGTACGAGTTTGAGACCCCTGTTCTAAGTAGAGCTTGAAATGCAAANGTATTGAATTGGTATGGCCTTTCAGAAATAAAATCAATGGTGTTGCATATAACTAGAGCACACACCGCAGCTGTCTTTACTTTAGTAAACACATGGAAATGCACATGATATATGATATATCGTGCTTCTGTTATCAACGGGAACGACGGAACAGACACGGAGTATGTGAAATAATATCAGATACTTGAAAAAGGAAACTATTGTCTGTCCTCTATGGGTTCTGCAAGCACACTATTTCACCGTGTCACTTTGTAAACATACGAGCCAGAAGCCCCCAATGGCTGCCGTCAGGAATGCTGTGCCCCATTGGGGGGGGGGAAGAAACCCTGCGCTGATTTAAATATTTCTTAAAGGAGTGAGATGTAGACTAACACAACATGCTACCACTCTGCTGCCTTATTTCATTGTGGACATTTAAGTGCCTTAAAAATAAAGATTGGTCGCCTTCAAAACAGAATGGTAATTGTAAATTACTCTAAAATTGATTTTTCTTCATTTATTGTTTTAAATTGGTTTCTTAATGAGCATAAAGGGATTTTTTTCCCCTGCTTGATTGCATATGTGGCCAGACATCGGACTGTCAAAAGATGCTTATATAACATCTATAGTGTCGCTTTGGTGGAATAGTATTTTTTTGGTAAACAAGACATGGTTTACTCTCTTGTGCCAACTTTGACATACTGGTCCTTCTTCATTGTCTTGTTTTTTTAAATGTTTCCCTGTGTACCAGCTGAATAGCATCCTACCATGAAGGAGGAGTCCGCTGGGGAAATATTTCCTCCCATACCTTCTACTCATGATGACAGAATTTCATTCACAATATATCAATTTCCACAAGATGCGGCATTTAACAGTATATTCCATTAACGTGACAATCGTAGATTGCTAGCTGTAGCTTGCAAACTTGCATTTTGTTGGTTACCCTCTGCAATTTTTATTCTGTGATCACTCTTTCTAGAAACACTGCCTTGTTCAAGAGAGTACCACCACCTAGTGTTGAAACTAAGTTCAAAACAGTACATATTTTATAATGGCCATAGTGCATTATGTTAGACATTAGGAAACCCTTAATCTGGAATTTTCCTCTTGAAAATTATGGGAAAAAAGTTTTTTTTCAATCCAATCTTTTAAAATCATTTACATTTGAACTCCTACTACCTTCTGTGCTGAAACGGTTTGACGGTTTTCATTTTTGGTCAGTAGCAGTGGCAATAGCTCTAAAACTGCAAGGGAAGCCCTAAAATGTCCCCCCAAAAAGTGGTAAAATATGCACTGTTGTGTGTACATTTCACTGACTATGTGCTAGAATACCTTCATCTTTTGTTTAAAATCAACAACTTATCACAGGTAACTGACACCACTTCCTTATCGTTCATCTACTGACTTTGATGGGAAGCATAGATTAGGTTGTTCCACTACGCAAAACTGGACGGTCATTGGATAAATGCTGGGAATTGTCCCACCCATCCGATGCTCGGCATCTCTGGGAGTCTAAGGGGAAGTGGGCTGGGCGGACGGTCAGCTTCTGCTTGATGATTTGATGATCTGTCTGAGGCGGAATCCCTTTTTAATTGACAGTGATACTGAAGTATAAACCTCCACCCAAGCATTTTCCAAGTTTTTCTTTCCATTGTTTTGAAGTAATCCAGAGACTTTACCAATCTCCAGTGACTTTGTCTTTGTTAAAACGTACTTGGGACGGAGGGTAGAATTTACTTATAAATAAACACATTTATGATGTCGGCTGGAAAAAATGAGCTTCCCTTGAATGACAGCAGCCACAGGTCAGTAGGTAGTGAGTGCGTATTTACCAGTGGGTTGTACTGTTTTTGGCTCTTGTCTTGTACCTCGAAACCTAACCCACTCGTCTTGCTTGCAAAAAGTGAACCAGCGTAATATTACTACATTTTCAGACAATCATCCAAATCCAGGATAGGGAGAAATCCTTCTACATAAAACAGGCCCCAGGACACAACAGTAACAAGTCAATCACCAACATGTAGCTTATGTTACAAAAACAAGGTTCCATAGGAAACGTTAAAGTACAATTCCTGTATATTTATGCGCTAGGCAAGCCGATATGTTGATATACTGTAATATGTCTTATAAAATCGGATGAATTTTGCACCTGGCGAGCCAGTAAACCGGCCTGGGATTTATCATCAGAATTGACAATTCCTGGAGATTGTGGGTCTTTCGGGGTTTTAATGAGGGAACATGGATTGCACCTATGATGCCATTACAGTCACAAACCCCGGTGAAAGCCGCAGCAGATGTTCTCTTCTCACTTTAATTGGACTAGGCATAGAAAAAAAGAGGAGGGAGTGAGTCATCAGTGCATAGCAAGCAAGCACATCCAAAATGCATCTATGTGCTGTAGATGGAGACATTAAAGCTCCCCAAAATCTCTCTGTACGGTTCTGAGATTTGTCATGACATCAGAAGCTTGCAATGGAAAATAACACATGCAGTGAAACCCGTTTACGTCGACGCCCTTCAGACTAGCTGAGTTCAATTTGGTTTTTTTTTTGCTGTAGACTGAAAAAACTCTTTGACAAAAACATGAATCGAGCCGGAGAGCAACACTTCAGCTTTAATTCCCAGCTATTTACATCTGGGTCGGATGAACAGTATGGAAGATAAGCAGCTTTTTGTTTGAACCCACCCATTTTTCATGCGGGCAAACATGTGACTGACAGTTGTGTACGACTGCATTGCTTATTATATGTTAATGAATGTCTACTCTCTGTTGCAGATTGGGTAGGACTGGTTTTGCCTGTGCAGACTGGATTTAGAGATGAAAACATGACACATGCTAACTGGACGTAATATAAGAACTGGGTCTATGATGAACTCTACAAAGCTATTCAGGTACCTTTGCGACTATATTAAGAAATTGTGTAATTATCTCTTATTGCCATACTGAATTGAAATAGGAATTATAGAATATCAACTATTTTGATGACCTGTAAAGTTTGAAAAACTTACCATTTAATCAAATAAAACGGTAATTATGACGAGCTTTTCATACATATGCAATGCAACCCAAAGTGCTTTATAGTTTAAAACAATGCCCTCATCACCCTCTTTCCCATAACCCCTAACCCCAACCACACACACACATCTGCACAATCAGACCACAGTCACCAGGACAATGACATAACCCATGACTGACATAACCCTGATGCAGGGGGCTCCCTTTGAGGAATACTAGTCAGACAAAATAAACAGAATAGCATTAGACTATAAGTAGAACAAGGAAATAACACTTTTTTTTTAAAAAGGCTCAAATACAATGAATAAATATTAAGTAGAAGCCAGATCAAAGATGGGGGTCTTGAGATCCGTCATAAAATCCTGAAGATGATTAGCAATCCTGAGGTCCTCCACCAGAATGTTCCACAAATGGGGGCCATAGTACCAAAAAAGATACCTCCAGTGTGTGTGTGTGTGTGTGTGTGTCCTACTTTTGGAATGATGAGGAAACCAGTGCCAGAGGATTTCTGGGTCCATGAGGGTTTGTATGATAAAAGCAAATCTGAGCGATAGGAAGTTGCATCCAAGGCAATGATTTCTAAACCGGTGTGATGTGGCTCGCCTTTTGGTCTTTGCCAGGACATGTGCTGCTGAATTTTGCAGTAAAGATGAAATATTATTTTTAGGAAGCCTAGAAAGCTGGGCAGTGCGGTAATCTTATAAGAAAAGTGATTAAACGCATGCATGAGCTTCTCCATGTTGCCCTCAGAGAGAATAGGGTGGACTCTCCTGATGACATCGCCAAGGCTAAGCGTGTAAAGATTAAAAAGAACAGGGTCTAAAATTGAACCTTGGGGGACACCGCATCTAATTTCATGGGTCTTTGAGGAGCTTGTATTCACACATAACAGGAACTTTCTGTCAGAGATAAGACGCCAACCACTTGTGCACCATTAGTGTCCACATTTCTCTAATGTATCACAACTTTTTTGAAAGCAGCAGGGAAGACTTTTTTTCTCCATTTCCTCTCTGCCGCCCTGCAATGTTTTTTTTAATTGTTCGATTTCCTCGTCGTTTCTCCGCCGATGCAAAGGTTTTAAATAGGAATGTCCAATATCCACAATATGGGCAATTTTTTTGCAAAAGGCTTTTGCAAAAGTACAAAAGCCTAAACAATAATAAACCTTTTTTTTTCAACATCTGAATGAAAACAATACTCGAATGCAATGTTGACATGAAAACCGCACCATCCATCCATCCATTTTCTTCCGCTTATCCGAGGTCGGGTCGTGGGGGCAGCAACCTAAGCAGGGAAGCCCAGAGGTCCCTCTCCCCGACCACTTCTTCCAGCTCTTCCCAGTGTATGCCGAGGTGTTCCCAGGCCAGCTGAAAGACATAGTCTCTCCAACGTGTCCTGGGTCTTCCCCAAGGCCTCCTACCGGTTGGACGTGCCCTGAACATCTCCCCAGGAAGGCGTTTGGGAGGCATCCCAACCAGATGCCCGAGCCACCTCATCTGACTTCTCTCAATGCGGAGGAGCAGAGGTTCTACTTCGAGTGTCTCCCGGATGACAGTCCTTCTCACCCTATCTCTAACAGAGAGCCCAGCCACCCTGCGGAGAAAACTCATGCAAACACGCAAACTCC
Organism: Oostethus manadensis; assembly: GCA_024372805.1. Classification (NCBI taxonomy): domain Eukaryota; kingdom Metazoa; phylum Chordata; class Actinopteri; order Syngnathiformes; family Syngnathidae; genus Oostethus; species Oostethus manadensis. Next base: position 830,616 of record QODF01000008.1, read on the forward strand.
TCCACCACGATAAGGTGGTGACTGAGGGTGGAGGAAAACCTCACCAATACACAATTCTTTTCGAAGGTTCAGCTTTGGCAACACGTTGACATGTTTCCACTCACTCCGAAACTTACCTACACTGCTGCACTGTGTGAGACGATAATTGATTGGATTTGTATACAGTGGAATGCCCCCATTCTTGCAGATTTTTGCAGTGTGGATTATGTTGATGCGACTGCATTAGCATTTATTGGAATTTAATACACCAGTGTGGGCTGCACAAAAGGAAAGGTTGGTGAAGTGTCTTGCCCAAGGACACAGCAGTAGTGCTGGGATAATACACTACGTAAACAGCTGAAAAATGTTTGTTGTTATTTCCCTTCAGCCTCCATTGAGTGCCTCGACTGGGTTAGTTTACCGTGTACTGCTGTAGCTCAGCAGCAGTTCTTGGAAACGGCATGACTTTGCAGGAGTGGGAAAAATTATTGCACTTAAACAAGATGGTATTTTAAAGCTGAGATTTGCAGATCTACCTTTTGGACAGTTTTTGGTCTACTGTGGCCAAGGTTTTCACCATTCTAGCAAATTGAGTGATTTCCATACCACAGCTACAGTATGCAAGCTGAGCTTTTCAAGCATGACTGATAGGAAAAACTAACAAAAGAGAGACTGAGAGCACTTTAGGAAGAGCTTAGTGTGTGTCTTTCTTCAATTCCTGCAAGGATATCAGCTTTGGCAGGCCTAGTTTACACATTGGGTGAGTATAAATAATTTGAGGGACACATTTGTCATCATATAAACCATTTTAAGTCTCAGTGTGTTATTTTACAACATTTTCTTTGGGTGGTGTGCTGTGGGATATTTTATTTGTCAAAAGTGTGCCATGTCGCAGAAAATGTTGAAAAGCACTAAACTATACAGTAGTTATTGGTAGTAGTTTGCAAAAACTGCAATAATTAAGATTTTGCACTGTTGGACCTTAAGGAGGTTCTAAGTCAAGGGTCTCAAACTTGTGCAACTGAGGGCCGAGGCACTGGGTTTTCTTTTTAAACAGGTGATTTTAATGATCAAGAACTCCCAAATGGACAGAAGGAGCTCATCAATTAAATCACCTGCTCTAGTGACCAGCTGGAACGAAAACCTGCTGTGTCTCAGCCCTTCATGGTACGAGTTTGAGACCCCTGTTCTAAGTAGAGCTTGAAATGCAAAAAAAAGAATGATTGACATACTTTAAGAGAAATTTACATTGGAAGTGAGACAAAAAAATATGTTTAATAGGGGTGTACCTATTCATCCACTACATTGATGTAGCCTCGGCCTCTGACGCCTTTTGGTATGGGTTGAATACCAAACAAGCTCTGCCTCTGTCAGAAAACATGCATAATATTAATTATCAGTGCAAAGTCAAAATACAAATTTTTTGCAATTTTACAACTGGTCTTAAAATTTTGATCAACATTGTATGTTGACGTCAAATTAGGCAAGTTATTTTTTGTAATTGAGTTGGCCGACATAAACGGGTTGTCAACACAAGTGGGATAGACATAAGCAGGTTCCACTGTACCGTACTAATGTTTAATCACCATTAATTGTAGTCACGTGTATATTAGTGAGTTGCTTCACCACAGAACTGTAATGCTGGAAAAAAAATTCAACAGGTCCAACCACTAAGGGTGGAACTGAGAGGCAAAGATGTTAGTCCTGACATTTGGATAAAGGAAAAGACTTAAAGTTAATCTAGAAAGATATCAAACATGGTTCACACTGAAGACCAAACATGACGTGAGTTGTCTTGATTGGTTGTGACAATTAGCAATGCTTGGCCTAGTTCTTTTCCCTTTACCAGCAGCTAGTGGTGTCGACCTCCATTTGAACCCATTAAAAGGCCTTATCTCTGTCTTGTAGAGTCTCATCCACTTACTCCATCCTCTCTCACCACCACACTGTTAAATCACAATGGGACGATGATTTATACTTTCAAATTAAAAATGATGTGAGTTTCTTTGGCACGTTCATTTCTTTGAATCGATGTACTCGAAATGGGCTACTTGAATATAAGCCTTTTAATACGTACTGCCTAATTTGAGTTCAATGGAAAACCGTTCCTATACAATTCCTGGGGGGGGGTATGTATTTATGTACTGCTTGCTCCTACACCTCCAAAGGCTAATGGGATAGTTTGGATTTGGGATTTTTTTCGTTTGTTGACAAGTTGTATGACATCGGCATCATTGGTGTGGTACATCAACAGTGACTTAGCCCCCAATTCGTCCCGAGTCCAGTTCTGGTCGGCTTTCGGTGATAAAGAACGTAGATTGGGTTATTTGCTGATATCACCTTAGTAAAGCATTCTGATCATTAAAATCACCTGCTGTAGTGACCGGCTGCAAACAAAACCTGCAGGGTCTCGGCCCTCCGTGGCACAAGTTTGAGACCCCTGCTGTACTGTAGAGTCACATCAGAAGAGGACTAATTTTAAGTATGTAAAACCTAGACAAATATAACCTTATTATTTTTATTTAACAGACCATCCATCTTTTTTCTATGGAGCTTATCCTTATTAGGGTCGCGGGGGTAGCCTATGCTGGAGCCTATCCCAGCTGACTCTGGGCGGGCGGCGGGTTACACCCTGAACTGGTCGAACAGACTAACTAACCTTGTCTTATTTAGCATATTTGCATGATGGCATGTCGTTTTTGTCTCTACTTGGTCGCGCTTACATTTTCTCGTCTTGTCTCCGTATCAGACTGTATTAGTGAAATGTCATGTCTTTGATGTCTGTTGCTTTCTGTTATGGAAGTTTGTTAAATGTAAGTGTGGAGGAGCGATTGCAATACATTTGGCTACGCTGCGCTCATCTGTGCAACAAAGCCCATCTATTGTAACGTATGCATTACTGAATTACTACTAATAGTATTTAATGTTAACGCTAGAAATGGAGTATAGTTCCTGTTCCATTGTGCCTCCGTGATGCCAGGTTTTTCCGACAGCCTGCAGTGAAGCAGATGGGAGGGGCTGCACATGGATTGGATGCTTCCTGGTTGTCAGGATCTGCGCAGGCTGGGAAGAAAGCTTTTCATTCTTGTACGTTACCAAGGGATACATACTGGGTCGCAGAGACTGGTCCAGCCACTCAGGGTGACTCCACACTGTGTTGCCTGCACACGCTCTCCATTAGGGACCAGAAATAAAATCCCTCTGTTGTAGGAGCTGGAGGTGATTTAAGCTTTTGTGCCAGAAACCTGTTCCCTCAGCCTGTTTGTTCAGTGTGAATAAAGGAAAAATGTTACGTATTGCAAATGTGCAGTGCTACGATGAGACATTGAGACCCTTGCTTGAATAATTGTATTTTATATGTGTATAGATATATATTTATATGTGTATATATATATGTAATGGTCTAATTGTAATAAATGCTGCCCCATGGATTCCTACAGGTGGTTTAAAAAAACAATAACCTTTTATTAACAGTAAATCACATTTTAGAATTTAGAATTTCCATCATATAAAATGGGATTTTGATAATTGCATTGATACATCTGGTAGATTAAGGTAACGCCACATTGCCAGATCTTTTGTATTTTATATCCTGCGAAACAAGGTTCTTATGACACTAATCCTAAATAATCTCTGCTTTGTCTCCTTTCAGTCCAAGAGGGCTTTGCTTATCCATTCATTGATTTGAAAAACACAGTAAGAATATAGACCTGCATCATCATCATCAGGTGATACAATATACTTGTGTGTCATCTGTATAAGTACTGTATGATAACAATCTACACCCGCTAATGGTCACACAGGAGCACACGCCTGCAGACCCACGATTACTAGTGGGAGGCAGCCTTGGCTATAAGGTTGAATTTTCAGAGTATCAGGTACGTGGGATCCCACAGGTGTTTGATCATGGCCCTTTTCTGTTCCTTCAACCAAACTGTCATGAAAAGCAATCCCTTGTTTTGGTTCCAGGCCTCATCATGAAGTAAGAATCCCTCTTTATAAATAGAATATTTATGTAGTTATGGTGTAGAAAACCTGTTTACGATCTTCTATATACGGGTTTTAACAAAACTAGAGCCCTTTAAACATCAAACAGGTGGTCGAGCGGTTAGCACGTTGGCCACGCAGTCCGGATGTTTGAAAGACCTGGGTTCGAATCTCCATTGGGCATCTCTGTGTGGAGTTTGCATGTTCTCCCCGTGCGTGCGTGAGTTTTCTCCGGGTACTCCGGTTTCCTCCCACATTCCAAAAACATGCATGTTAGGTTAATTGGAGACTCTAAATTGTCCATAAGTATGAATGTGAGTGGGAATGGTTGTTGGTTTATATGTGCCCTGTGACTGACTGGCGACCAGTCCAGGGTGTACCCCGCCTCTTGGCCAAAGCCACCTGAGATAGGCTCCAGCCTACCCGCAACCCTAATGAGGATAAGCGGCATAGAAAATGAATGAATGAATAACACATATAGCGTTTTCCGGATGTGTGGACAGGAAGAGGGCTATCCTGAGAGGGCTTTGACGAGCATGACGCACAGGCTACAATGATTTGGTGTTATAACCATATGAACCGCTTATCCTCATTGGGGTCGCGGGTAGGCTGGAGTCTATCCCAGCTGACTTTGGGCGGGAGGCGGGTACACCCTGGACTGGTCGCCAGTCAATCGCAGGGCAGACATACAACCATTCACACTCACATTCACACTCTAACGGACAATTTAGAGTCGCCAGCTAACCTAACATGCATGTTTTGAGAATGTGGGAGGAAACCGGAGTACCTGGAGAAAACCCACGCACGCACATTGAGAACATGCAAACTTCACACAGAGATGCCCAACGGAGATTCGAACCCTGAACCTCCTGACTGTGAGGCCAACATGCTACCCACTCATCCACCGTGTGGCCCTCCTCACCATTTTGTGACATGCAAAAGTGTGTCACAAAGACTGTGAAGTAAGTTATACAAAGGAACTTACGTTTCAGCTGCTGTGGTTTCCAAAGTATAACACCTCACTGTACACCAAGTGCATTTTGCTGCATCCAAAACAGGTTCGACAAAACGTGTACAGTAGTGTTCAAAATGATAGCAATCCAATGTGACTAACCAGATGAATCACTGCAGGTGCAGTAGATTCTCAGAAAACAAACCCAGCATTCATGATATGAATTGGACAATTAGTTGAAAGGAGGTGTTAAAAAATATTTGTACAAACTTTTTTGTTTCTAGGATTTGACAATCCTGAGAATCACTAAACTAATATTTAGTTGTATGAACACAGTTTTTCACATCTGTGTGGCAAGGAGTCAACCAACGTGTGGCACCTTTCAGCTGTTATTCCACTCCAAGATTCTTGAACAACATTACACAATTCATGAACATTTCTTGTTTTTGCTTCAGAAACAGCATTTCAGATGTCACCCCACAAGTTCTCCATTGGATTAAGTTCCAGAGATTGGTCTGGCCACTCAACATTCATTATGCTGGTTTGGAAACAAGATTTTTGCAGGTTTACTAGGTTTTTTTTGCATTGTTACGTTGTGATTTTGGAACATGTTTTTGACAATTTAAGCCAAGTTTAAAGCATTGATAGCATTTGACTGTTTTTCAGTGGCATTATATACGTTCAATAAACATTGCTTTGTTGTTTAAAAATAAACACTTTTTTCGCTTGCTGTGTCGTGATGTTGGGCATTGACCCTGACTGATTTATATGAAAATGAACAGTATTTGTTTTAAGTTGACTAATTTGGGATTGTTGTGACGATTGGTGGGTTTCCAGAGCAAAAAGCAATATTTTCAGAAATGTAACTGAAATGTATGGAACCACAGGAGTGCCAAAATGAAAAGTAAATATAAAGAGAATTGATCATTAAAAAAATATACAAACATACACATGAGCACTCTGAGGTTATCAAATTTGACCTTTTATGCATTCCCACGCAGTATTGGCATTTGGGAGCAAGTATGAGGTGAAAGAAAAAGGTTAAATGTACATTGTAGTAGTCTGTGTGAATTTCTCAGGAGATGAATGAAGTATTTTTCTGTGCAGCCTGTGGGAAGGTGCATTCAAGGACTTTGGACAAAGGTGGACAAATTGCCCCTCGCATCAAACATTCAAAAACTTAGGGATTTCTAACGGTATGGTACTTTTTAATACAATAATGCCCCGTATTTACATAATTGACCTCCTTAACATAAAATTTGGTGAATTTTTGTAGTGTTTTCATCTGCGATTAAATGTGATTAAAGATGAGTTAACTATGGCAAAAATGGGATTAATTGCGATTCAATATATACACAGTCAAAAGTTTAGACTCGCTTTTGCGTGGTGTTAAATGAGGAGGCGTCTTTAAACTTTTGTGCGTACAGAAAGCTTGCTAAAAAGCTACAGCATGGTACTGGACTTTAATAATACCGTACATTGAGATGTTTGGACACAAGGATTTTGAATCTCCTTCCTGGACATATTAATTTACTTCCCACTGGGGCTGCAGTGTCTGCAGTATGTCATTAGCCATTCAGTGAGATATACAATGTGTGTCATTTCCTGGTATACATCTTTGGCCGTGTGAAATAAGCTGTATCCTGCTGCACGCCGCAGTCGTCCACTCAGTATTTATCACAGCCGTCCCGAGGTGAGTGTAGAGAATCTATTATAGTGCGTGTTTTGTCCCTGCTATGAGCTCCACAGAGTTTTGTCATTCATGTCAGTGAGGTACGCTGCAAGTGGTAAAAAAATAAAAGGGCAGGGTTTCAGCACTGCGTGTGGTGCTGTTGCTGAGGTGCGGTCACAGTCAAGTAGTTCTGCAACCGTGCTGTTCACAGCCTTTTCTGGTGATTGACAGCTCAGCAATGGTAAAGGGCAAGAGACTGTGGAAGACCACAAGAGTTGAAATGTACTGTACTATGGTAGTAACAATTCTTGTAATATTCTAGCTTCGAACTCAAAAACAAACTGATCAGACCGCCACATCAGGTTATATTGTGTTTCCTCTCTTTTTATTTTGTCTTGTTTCCTCCCAAGGTGACTTTTCTTGGGGTTGAAGGTTACTCAGGTTTTACAGGAGCGTGCTTCTCGGTTAGACGGGGCGGGTGTTCTAAAACGCAATGACCCGAGTGAGAAATTTCAAGTCAGTCCGGCTTGTAAAGTGAAATTTGGGGTTTAATAACAGCGGCATCGTGTGCTCCATTTGTCAGAATAATAATGATGTGCAGCAGCTGAGGAGTAGAAGAAGTAACTTGGTAATTTGACTTCAGTTAAGGGTGAAATACTTTTTCAATATCTAAAAACTAAGGGGTGAGGAAAACCAGAAAAGTTGAGAGTTCATAGCAATTTTGCAAAATGACAGTATTAGTACCCTGGCTTTGCACTGAACAGGAAGTCGCTGTGTGCATGTTTTCATACTGAACAACTAGACTGCAGTTATGGTGCTGTTGTCTTTTCACACTGATTGATGAAGGTAATCCCATCAAAGCCTGTTGCGCAACATTTGTTCAAATTGATCGTCGAATTTGTGTACAGTCAGTACATTTTAGTTTTGTGCTAAATACTTGACATTTAAGTGCACTTTATTCGCTTTTTGGTGACTTGAACTCTTTTAAATACTTGATGCTACATTGACATTCACATTGAATGACTGTTGGTTTTCCCTGTGATTACCATGTGTTGCTCAACCAATTTGCAATGTACTTTATTATATTTACAACCGTTTGAAAGTTAATTCACTCACATTCATTTATAAGTAATTGGTGTTTTCTGCCTTCTTTTTTCCCCCTCATTACGTTTTGCTTTTTTTTATTCCACTTGATGGCGAGCTACCCAACCTTCACTGCAGTAAACCTGTTTTCTTTTTCTGGATTTACATGGACTTTGGTAAAAAAAAAAAAGAATCTTCAATGGACTGAACTTTGAACTGGAACCTCTGAACTATCTCTGGTTGTTTTTTGTATTAATTATATCTGATTAAAGATAGCAATGATTATTATAATGATTATATCTCTATTTATACTATAAAAAGCAAAAGATACCGCAACGTATTTAAAAGTGAACATGTATACTTTAATAGGACTACTCAAACTGAATTGCGGTGTTTTTGGTCCATTATTCACAACCTTGGCTCTGCAAACAAACCTGCTTCTGATAGTCTTCCTCTTTGGCAGTGGTCAGATCCTAAGGCCCTAGTGTTGCATAATACTTCAACAACATAAACTGACACATGTGACATACCAATGACCCCTTTGGGTCTCAAATTTTTTGTATGTTATTGGCGGTCGACGTCGACTTAAGCGGGCACTTTTTAGTAATAAGCAGAACACGGTGTTGATGTTGTCAACAGAAGTGGGGCTGACCTAAGCAGGTCCCACTGTATATTGCATTTTGCAGTGTTATCAAAATTACCATAATGCAAAGCGTGAAATAGATGCATAAAGAAAGGAATCAACACATCCATTTTAATATAAGTATAGATGTGTAAAATACACATTAAAGAACAATTCCCAATCAATGCAATGCATTTGTAAGTGAATTAAGATAATGCAATCTTAACTAATTATACTTTACAGTTTCTCTTTTATTGTTTCCTGTAAATATTACATGGATGTGCACAGTTTTCATGGGGCATTTATTGCTTCGTGCATTACGGCCTTATTTTTGCATATTCATGAGTGCAAACGAGGGGCCGATGTGCCAAAGGATCCTTTTGTTTTGGAAGTTACACTGTTTAGCCAATCAAAGTCAAGTGCTTTAAAGTGCATGCAAAAATACTGTTGGTCCATTTAATGTGAATTAACACTAAGCACAAGGGGTGCATTAGCATCCTAATTCCTCACAGGTATGGTAAATCAATGACATTGGCAGAACCCATTGCTGTTACAATTCCAGGTGCACATACCTATTTAAACGGAACAGTGTGGTGAAAGGTGAGCACCCGCGGAGCACAGAAGTCTGCCAGGGCTTAAATCTGTGACAGCTTCCAAACTAATCAGCTAACGGCTTCCTCTGGTGATATCGACGTTTAGATTCCCTCAGACGCAGACGGATAAAACCTGACCTCCTTTCAAGGTACTGAGATCCATTTAACTACAACAATTTAATATACAAACCTGCAGAGACTTGGGCATGCTGACATACAAGTAATATAGACACGTGGTCAACACCTTGAGTTGATGGTGGCCATGTTTTTTCAATCAACATTGCTCAAATTTACACACTTGCTTATCAGTCCTCTAGAAGTGTGTACAGTGGAACCCGGTTACGCCAGTCACTCGACAACCTCACTGTTTGGACGAACTCAAGTCCCGTTTCCTGCTTCTTATTGTCTGGTTACACAGCATTAAAACCTGCTGTCCCTACACCCACACTGTAGCTGAAACTGCAGAAACTGTAAAGTAAATTTATTGCCACCTCAACATATGAGTGTCCCAACTAAAGATTTTTTTTTTTGAACAACAGTTGTTTTTTTGCGAGATAAAACATGCATTACGGGCTGCTAGTTACCGGCAGGCGTAGCCCAAGACAGCTATTTGAAAAGCTTGCGTCATCTTAGACTAGACAAGAATGATTTAAGGGTTGTTTTTCTTGAATTAAAGTGCATATGGGTGCAGCCTGGAGGGAACGGGGGACCTTGATTTCTGTAATTTGTCATTTTTTCAAATTAGAGAGTCAGCAGAAAAATTGTATTTTCTAATACACATGTTTTTAAATACTTAAGAGGTGACGTGTTTACACCAAAGGGGGTATGTCAGTGTTATTTTGTGGCTGCTCGTGTTTTGGGAAAATAGGCCTGCAGGTTCACTGATGGGGAGAAATGAAATAAATTAGATCAAAGCAAAGAAAGGGAAAATGTCTTCCCTCTGTGTGTGTGTGTGTGTGTGTGTTTGAACATTTGGATTTTGTTGTCATCCCATATAAGTTGCAATTATATTTGCATTGATTTACATGGTAAAGACACTTCTGATTATTATTCATGCATTTATTATGTGTATTTATTCCTACAGGATTGATAGTTTGTGTACAAATAGGAGCTCTGTATGTTGTTGAGCATAATCGATTATGTTTGTTGGAAATCTATGCCTCATAATTCGCTCCACTCAGCAACAAATAGTCATAGTGCATGCCTGGACTGATAATGTTTTATACACATATGACATACAAATGTCAGTAGTGGTATTGTTTTATTCCCCTACGATGAAAACTGATATAACTAGGGGTCAATTGACCACAGATTAGTATCGGCCAACTTCTGTGAAAATTCAGCAAATGTCTTTCAATGCCGATCGCCGGTGGCTAGCACTATTGCAGTGTTGTATCTTGCCCTAACTAACATCTTGGGCAGCATCATCTTCCACAAAACAAGTTCCAGGCACGGGGCTAAGAAATAGCGTGTGTGTGTGTGTGTGTGTGTGACAGCCAGAAGGTTAAGCTAGTAGCCTGAAAAATAATTGCATACATAGGACGAGTTGATCAGTCTTTCACAGCAGTGAAAGACGCCGAGTTGCAGAGTGCATTTTCACATACCTGGAGGTTCCACCAACGCACTCTCACATCCAAAGGCTCCAAAGGCTCCAAAATCAGTGAAATATTCTCTTCAAAAAAAGTTTTTGTCTGAATTAGGGTCTATTTCACGGTTTCTTTTTTCATTTATTAAATAGCCAGTAAAAGGGGTACAGCCAGGAATTTTGGGTCCCTTAATCAATTACTAATTTTATTAGTAATTACCTATTTTTTGGCGTCCCTGGCAGTCAAGGGACATTGGATTTGGCCTGACTTTTACTCTTTATACGGCACTCCTGGCCAATAGCACTCATTATTAATAATGTGAAAAAAACACACATACAGTGGTATGCAAAAGTTTGGACACTCCTGATAATTTTTGATATTTGAGAAGTGAAATGAAATTTTTAGGATTTTTAAGTGTGCAATAATTATTTCAACAAAATTAGGCAGGTGCATACATTTGGGCACCCTTGTTTCATTGATTTGAATACCTTTAGCACTAATTATTGGAACAAAAAATTATTTTGGTAAGCTCATTGACCCTTGACCTACATACACAGGTCATGCCAGTCATGAGAAAAGGTATTTAAGGTGACCAATTGCAAGTTGTTCTCCTCTTCGCATTTTCTCTGAAGTGTGGCAACATGGGAACCTAAAAACAAATGTCAAATGACTTGAAAACAAAGATTGTTCAACATGGTTTTAGGGAAGAATACAAAAAGCTAGCTCAGAAAGTCCAGTTGTCAGTTTTCACTCCGAGGAACATAGTGAGGTAATGAAACCTGACTGTTTTGTAAAGAAGAATGGTCATAGATACTGTCAACCAGAATCCAGATTCTCATTGCAAGTGTTTATTTATTCATTCATTCATTCATTTTCTATGCCGCTTATCCTCGTTAGGGTCGCGGGTTGCAAGTGTTTAGAGGCTGTTTTTTCTGCAAATGGAGGATGTACTAAATGCTGATGTAATTTTTTCTTTTGGGGTGCCCAAATGTATTCACCTTCCTAATTGTTTACATAACTATTGCACACTTTCTGTAATTCCTAAACACTTTCACATCTCAAATACATCCGTGTTCATCTGCTATATGATATATTAAACTGAAATTGCTGATCCAAACAACTAATGATTTTATAAAGGAAACTCTTGAAAATTATCAGGGGTGCCCAAACTTTTTGCATACCAACGTATTGTTATCAGAATAATATCAGAATCGTAAACTGGGAGTTAGACAATATTGGGTGGCTCTTCAGTGACTGTTAATATGCCATAACACATCATTCTTTTTAGTTTATTTGGCCATGAATTGAATCAAATTAAGATCATTTCACCAAAATACATTGTTTTAACGTTTTACTTATCTCATCTAAAAAGCTATAAAAATACTTGATCACAGATTGTGTGTAAAAGGACAAACATTTTATGGGAAGTAAGCCTACAGTGTTTGAGTGATGTTTGTTGGCAAGATTATGTAAAAATACACAGCTAGTTGATGTGGTACTTTTAAATAGGGGGGGGGGTGCATGTCAAGCAAGAACCTGTTCATGCACCACGGTTGCCCCCCTAGCAGACCACACACATAAGCCTGGATTATTCTCCTGCGTCAAGATGCCAGCGTACACTGTGCCATCTTGCTCCTCCCCCTCCAAGCATCCCGCGTAGCGTGACATGCACCTCCAAAGAAATCTAAGATTGTGTTGCGGCAATGCAGACTATATAAACTGGGATTTGTCTGCTTGTACTACATTATTTCCAGTGTGTATTTGACCCGCAGACAAGCGGACAGCCCAATTTCAAATCAGTATACTGCTGAGGCTCCTGGTGTTCTCAGGCATGTCACATTTGCTTTGTGCTTCAGAAAAAGTGACATCAAAATTATTTTTGCCACCCTTACACACAAAACATTAATTCTAAAGTGATGAATGAAATTCTGCGATTGACTGGTGACCAATCCAGGGTGTGGCCGACCTGTCGCCCGAAGTAAGCTGAGATTGGGTCCAGCATGCCTGTGACCCATACATACCACAGTGGCGCATCTTACATGTTGCATCATCTCTTCCTGAATGGAAATGAGGATGCAGTGAAATTGAGGTAGCGCAAATCAGTGAGATTAAGTTTAATGTACTTTACTAAAATCACCTTTGCCGTGTGGAGGGCTTAATTATGACTACTGTCAACATGTGTTTTATTATGATGATGATGCAATTTCATACCGGGTTTGTTACATCTGCAAAAACACAGGTAAGTGGAAGGAATTAGTAGTTGCTCATTTCTAACAGACAATGTATTATTCAGGGATCACCAACCCGTCGATTGCAAACCACCAGTAAATCTCTTGGACCTTGCTTCCACTGCACAAAGCTGGACAGTCATTGGATAAATGCTGGACTTTGTCCCGCCCATCGGACACTCAATATCTCTGGTGGTCTATGTTGCAGTGGACTGGCCCGGCTTGGCTTCTGTATGATGATTGGATGATCTGTCTAAGGGAGAATCCTTTTTTGATTGACAGCGAAATGAGCAAAAGCCTAAGCTGAGAAACCCAGGCTACCATCTCCCGGCTGCTTTGTCCAGCTTCTCCCCGTGAATTCTGAGGTATTCCCAGGCCAGCTGAGAGACATGGTCTCGACTAACGTGCTGGAATTACTCGGCTCTACTCCGCGTTTGTCTCGGATGACTTCTAACCACATCTCTAAGGGAGGGCACAGCCACACCGCGGAGGAAACTCATTCCGGCTGCCGCTTGTACCGCGGATGAATCAACATTTATAATTTCTGTAGATGTGAGAAGGAAATCACTTTGGTTATTAAAAATTAATAAGTGTCTAAAAGAGCACACCTGGTTCCCAAACACTTGGCAACGATTAGAGTAAAGGTGCGACCGCAATAATTGTTCCGTTCTCGTTGTTGCAGTCGACTTATATGCGGGTCAAGTGGTGTAGATTTAGCAAATGGAGCTGCACCTACTGAATACATGCTCATGTTTCTCTGGGTGAAGAGGACAATGTCTCAAAAGAGTACCACATTTTATGGAATATTTTGGACTTTGGGGTGCAGAATAATTACAGGGCTGATATAAGGAATTATGACATCATACCAATAAATCCAATAACATAAAAAATAACTGATAAATGATAAAATAAAAATGCTTCAATGAGATGAGATTACCCATACTTTTTTTGACGTGCAGCAAACGGCTTGCCGTTACTTTCCCTAAGCTCACTTGTAAACAAACTTGACATTGATCATGTGGGCCAAACCTTATCAGCCACAAAAAACAGCAGCCGCACTATGACGCCCAGGGCTTGTTCCTATCGCCGTGGTGTGTAAAAAGTGCAAATAAGTAGTTACCAAAGACAGAATGCTAAAGCATTCTGTGATTTCATCATGGAAATGACTGCACTGGATGACCAGCCATTTACCTTTGTTGATGAAAGCAGCTTTTATCCACTTGTAAACCCTTCGGCACCACAATTTTTTAACTACCTTTGTTGTGTTTTTTTAATAATAGTGAACTCATGATATTTGGTAAGGACAAAGGTACAGTTTGTCAAATACAACTTTGTTGGAGTCGTCCTTACCTCCAGGTGTGCACAATGTACAGTTAGTTTAAAAAATATATATGAAAATCCAGCATTTAGCACTTTTAGCACAAAGTTCGGTTTCGGTATTGGCTTGAAAAAAAAACATTTTGCATTCCCACATGTTAACAAAATCAAATCCTGTACTCTCCTATTTATTTATTTTTTATTTAAATGGTGTCAATGTATTACACATGTTTTCAATGGTTTACTTTCTCATACGCTTATGCAACTAACATCAGCTGGATTTCTAAAACCACACAGAGGCTCCAAGGGCAGCAATCAAAGCATTTAAGATGCTCACCCTTATTATTTAGGACGTCTCTCCAAGGTTTTACACGTCGGGCAGTTATGGCTCACTTTAAGTGCTTTTTGGTTGAGCAGGAAAGTTGCATTTGCAGGAGCTTTGGGGCATCTTAAAGGCACAAGAACTAAAGTTGTGCAGTACAGACAAATAATCCCAACATTACAGATGAAGCTGTTTTGTTTGTACAACTTCTTTGAGTGTATGTTGCTGCAAAAGTCAATGAGATATAAAAAGTCTGAATCTCATCTAATAAAGCATTTAACGTGAAATAGGTTGATAATGCATGGTCTGCAAATCTTTCATTCATATCAAAAGCTTTTAGGATCATTTAAAAATGAGTCAAGTGATTCAACTGAACTTACCCTTCGGTCACGCCCAGTTAATTCAGATATGAAACTGCTTTATAAGGCACATTTGTCACCAAGTAGACGCTAAAGGGCATCACCAGATTATACGTGACCTTGTGTCGCATTTCTACCCTTTTCCCCACACTGCACCTGCCAGCTGCCAAAGTTCTGTTTTGCTCAAAGTTGAGGGTACGCTGTGAGGACATTATGCCCCTGGCTTGAGGCTCCTAGAGTACATTTTGCTTTCAGATATTTCAGCGTAGGCACCTGCATTCTCCTGTTAAAATTAAACAACTTACATTAAACACCTCAAAGATGTGTTAAATGTTCAACTTCAAATGGGTCACCGGGGAGACCGGATGGATCATGTTAAGCTAATTAGGATGAAACCTGAGGCAAACGCATACCTCCAGAAGCAGTAATAAAGGAGGATTACTGAGCTCTTCACAGCTGGGTGCAGAGAGTCTAATGTGAAAGTGAAGAAAAGGATGCAAATTATAAACTGTAGGCCAAAAGAGATGTTGCTTTCCCAAGTCACAGCAGCAGGCGTTTTGGGTTAGCAAGTAAAAGCTACGCCCCTGGATGATTCTGTCATGCATAACCAATAGAAGCGGTAGAAGAAACCATTTGCAAGCTTTCTAATTTACTCTCAGCTAGAAACCACCCTGAGAGACCGAGAGGATGAACGAAACAGCGCAGGAGCAGAAACTTTCTCCTCATCACCTTTTGCAGTACTAAAGGGGCCAAGTTGTATTAAATCAGTAGTTTGTTGTATTTCTCTTTAGGTCCACCTTCCTGCCACCCGGGAAATATGCCCCCGTCATTGCATCAGTAGCTGGTTTGTCAGTGCTTGAACAAGTCAGTCATTACATGCAGCACCTGCGATTATGTTACTCCCTCTATATGGCCATCATTGTATCCAGCACTGCAAGTTGATGATTATGTCACTGAATCTGCAAGATGAATTTTAGGGTAAGTCATTTTTTGGTGAATTAAAACCTCTGACGGACATACCTTTCATAGAGAAGGCCGAGTCTGAGGACACAAACTCGGAGGACGAGTTTCGCCCTGAGTTCCTCAAGGCTCTGGATGTTGAGGTACAGTCTTGGATGACACGTCTCTCCAACATTGCATGGAAGTCGAGAACTGTACCTCGGAAATGGCAGACCCGGGTTGTGTGGGATGTGTTTTCTCCCTGGTGAGGTGTTCCAGGCATGCAGTCCTAGGACACGCTGGAGGGCTTATGTCTCACAGCTGGCTTTAGGGTCCTGGAACTAGAAGAGGTCTGGCCTTTCCTAATAAGACTGCTGACCTGCAACATGGATAAGTGGAGAAGAATGTAATGGAAGATCTAAATAACTCACTGTACACGTAACACATGATGGACGCACAAAACAGTAAATACAAACAATGAAATGAACACTTTTCATTATGACCGTATTATTCAGACTATGAGCCGCTACTTTATTATATCCCTATCCCTTACCAACGCGCCTTGTTTACGATTATTTTTTGGCTAACAAGCTTTGTTTTCTCGTTACAAATAAACATGAACGCTTTCTTTCATCGCATTTTCCTTAGCGGCCCGGCGTGTCATGGTGACTCTGCTGCCGTCCGTCTGCCATGTCTTTTCAGTGCACCGCTGCCCTGCACAGGCGGGTCTGTCAGCACGCGCCCCTGCGGCCCGTTGCCAATCTGGCCTTTTGAGGCACGGCAGCATCAAACCGTCGTTGCCACATCGCTGTTCGGACTCCACGCCTCCTCACGTTCTCCTTGAGTGTGTTGCTTTTTCCTGTTTACCATTCCATATGGGTGATTATGTGAGTACATATCTGCGTGTCTTATATTCAGAAGCTCCCTTAGTTTGCATTCAGTGTTTTTCCTCTCCTGCCCCTTTTTTCCGGCAGCGTTTTGTGTTTTCTTCCCTTTTGTGCGGCTTGGCCTCGTCTTAGTTTTTGGACTCTGATTTACTTTGTCTTTTTGGTGACATTGTGTTTTTTCCCTCTCATTAGGGACACTTTATTAAATATTGTTTTGCTTATCCTTTACTCGTCTCGTCTCTGCAATTGGGAACCTCGGCTATGCCGATCCTGACAATTAGTATACTATTTAAATACTTTTTTGAACTAAATTGGAACATTTCAAGTTTATATAAGGTTATTTTAAGTAGACTTTTAAAGTTAATTTTAAGCTTGCAAAAGTACACAGTTGGTAGATACTGTATATGTAAATCACCTTTTTTTTTTACACTGCCCCTGTCAGGGTGTTTACACAGTACCTTTGAACTGGGAGACAAGAGCATTAACCATAGTATAAGCCAAGTATACATGAGTGTACTATTAAAGTATATAAAATGTAGTACACTTGAATAACCTTCCTAATGTTATGTCTGCAGCGTTTGGTCAGTGTGGCGTAGGCTCTATACCCAAACAATGCTGTCCTTCTGGTAACTGGTGTCGTTTTGCTGTGACTGATGGCTGACAGTCGCTTACATCACTCATTACGTGCCATTCCAGTGACTGGTTTGCCACTGCAACTACATTATATCATGAACACTGCCTTACCTTCAGTAGGAGCTGCAAAAAGTGTTGATATACGGTAATCAGTGGAATAGATAACAGGTGTGAAAGCACATTCAAGAATGTAATTAAGTGGTATGCCAAAAACAATGAGGAACACATTTTTTTGGTTAATGATGCAGCGAAAGCATGCTCCAGAAAGGTTTCGGCCAAGATTCAAGTATTTAATTACCTCTCCAGCTGTTCTGTCTTTTGAAAAACAGTACAAGGCCTTCACGTACACAAATAGTTTTCCCACCTGCACAATACGTTGGCATCCAATTGTACGACAGGACCAAAGATATCAGTGTGTAGCAATTCACTCGTTGGCACCTTATTTGGCCAATCGCCGCATAAGACTCATTTCCAGGATAATAAAGCTATACTGCAACAACACCTGTCTGTTTCTATTAGTCCGTTTGGCCAACAATGATTCCGTTACCATGCAAAATAAACATTTGTTTTACCGCTTATTCCCAGCTGACTTCCGGCGACAGATGGGGTACACTCTGTACCGGTAACCAGTAACAGTAGCAGGACATATACAGGTATAAATCATTTCTCTGCATGTTTTTGGGATGTGGGACAAAGCCAGAGTACCCGGAGCACATGCAAACACTGCACGTGTTCCAAACCCAAAACGTCTGGGCTGTGAAACTCTGGTGCTCTGATGCATTAATTATTATTACTTGGAATTGTTAAATTAGTCTATTCTCTATCACAGTCATTCCCAGCCCAGAATTGCACTTCTGCCTTTGCGTTTAACATCGTTGTCCATGGTCCCTTTTGCTTTTTTGCTCTTTGAGCTTGACATTTTGAAAACCCAATTTATTATCTTATCAATATTAATTCCTACTAATATTCATGTTCCCCTATTCTTCTTTGGTGGTCTTGCACTTAAAACCTAAAAGAGAGCAGCATGTCTTTTTGTATCATTGTGCCGTTCATACCACTGTTGTTGTCCTCTCTTTAAATAAATGCCTGGAACTGTCTGCAGTTGAGTAAATGATAAAGCTGGGTGCACATCCCCCAAAATGATTCCCATGAAAATGGTTTCATTTAAGCGTAAGTGTCCCTGATGTAAGACCTTTGCACTGCAAATGTTCTGAATGAATTGAATGAGCATGCATAATTTACAAAAATCCTCTTTTATGTCACAGTTAATGAATAATTGACACGACACACAGCTGGCATATCAATACAGGGCAAACTTGCCAAAAGCAGACAAATATTAATAATAGAAACCTAACTAGAGGGAATAAAAAGTCTGCCAGTCTTTAGCTATTTGATTCCTACCTGAACACATCAACAGCAGTGCAATTCCACACCATGTATGTGTCTTTTCAAACACGTCTGAGAGAGATGCCTTCAGGGACACTCTGCAAATCACAACAATGTCTTTATCGTGTGTATGTGTGGTCTAAATAAAAAAAGACCAAGAAAAAAAAACACTTATCACTTAGTAACTCTTAAGGCGGATATTCAATTTGCTGCATTGAAGTATGCCTGGAAATCCCAGAAAACAAATTAAAATGAATTCGCTGAAGTTACATGGCGTCTTTGAACGCAATCCCTCTTCGCTCATAATCGCACAGTTAGTGTGATTCAAATGTTGTGCTACCATTACAGAAACCAGTGTTTATTTTATTTTGTTATCTTTCAGCTTGATTTAATTTTCAGTTCGTTTTTAGCTGTTAATGCATACAAAGATATATAATTTAGAGAAATACAGTATAAATGCAGTGTAAATGTGAATATTTCAGACATGAATGAATTTGAAAACTGATTTATCTGATTAAAAATTATAATTTGACAGCCCTAATATTTAAATATAATTGTAAGTGGGGCAATGGATTGAAAATACTTCTACTTTACTGCATGAAATACAAAAACAATTTTAAAATCTCTGGTGTTCCTCTGTACCACTTGTTGTAACCCGCGTACCACCAGTGGCACATGTACCACAGTTTCCAAACATCTAACACCATGCGTGTAAAGTATTTTGCAATTTCATAAAATCATTCTGAGTGCAAGGTCAAATACACAAAAAAGTGAATCTTACGTTATGCGCATAGGCGCGGCTTAAAGTGTTCTTTGGGCCATGTTCTAACGTGCTAAAGGTTCCCTCGTGACACAACAGTGTCTCACTACTCTGAGGTGTTTATCATCCATTGCTCACTTTCCCCTTTGTCATTATCACCTGCGCTGCTCCAGCTGTGGGAGACCATGTAGTGTGGATTCTGGTGGTGAACCCACAGCACGAGAACCTTACCCCGCCTGCCCCATTAGCATCTGTGTGATTGGCCGACACACAGCTGTAAAGAGGCCAGCGGATATAAAGCTGCGTCCGATGCCCATTACTGTGTGCGGTTGAACCACAGCCAAAGGGCATCGCAGATGGTTGTTGTTGGACCTCGGCAGGTTACCTGTGTGTGTCCAATAAACACGCTGACCTTTCACTTGTACGGCTCGGATACACCGCTAGTAATTTGCAGTCTCAGTTGGGAATGAACAACATACAGAATATTATCTGATCAGACAGTTCCTACTTGGACTTTTAATGGTGCTGTGTTCAAACCAAGTTTTTTGGGGTACCTACACTTTCTATCTGCTCCATGTCAACGTATAAGTCAGTTTTTAGTGCAAGTCTTGTCGCGCTTACACCTAAATTATACCGACATTAAT
Source organism: Oostethus manadensis (assembly GCA_024372805.1). Lineage (NCBI taxonomy): Eukaryota > Metazoa > Chordata > Actinopteri > Syngnathiformes > Syngnathidae > Oostethus > Oostethus manadensis. The sequence goes on from QODF01000008.1 coordinate 850,565, forward strand.
TTTTACGATGTGCATTTTACAATGTCTCATTTCCTGTTCCTTAACACGCTGCCATAAAAGCAAAAAGAGAACAAAAGTGACATTGTCCTTCAGTATCGCCACACGCGTCACTTTGCACGTAACTAGATCTCTAGCGAGTCTTGTACTTCCGAACCACATATAAAGTCATTTTTGAGAGTGCCTCTTCACGTTGTACCTGAATTAGACCGACAAATAATCAGGCCTTTCATCACATCCAAGCTGTCTCTGTGGGTTGAACACACTTCCTGTCACAGCTTTTAATGTTTTATTTTATTTTTAATGGTTTTTTCAGAGGCTTTCTTTCAGCTCTGTCTCAAAGCTATTGACCCGAATACCGCCTGGACTTCACTGATTTTCCATACACAAGGAGTCCCAAAAATCTTGTCATGCATGTATACATTATTTTTTCATTAATTAGTAAAATAATTAATATAGAATACATTAAATAATGATTTAAATAACAATTATTTGAATGTATTAAAAGTCTTTCAATTAATATTTAAAAATAATACAAAGGAAGCCCTGCGATTGACTGGCGACCAGTCCAGGGTGTACCCCGCCTCTCGCCCAAAGCCAGCTGGGATAGGCTCCAGCATCCCCGTGACCCTAATGAGGATAAGCGGTATAGAAAATGAATGAATACAAAGGAAAAAAACAATATATAACATGTAAATAATTATAAGCAAAATTTTTACATAAAAAAAATAAAACGTTTGTATTATGACCACAAACATTATGACCATGTTTTTATTATGATTACTGTATTAAGATGATTTTTATTATTGAGCCTGTTCCGGCATTTAAGTCTGATGCTTGAGACAATGCATCAAGATTTTTTAGGGCTTCCTGTGAATTATTTATTGTTGTATTTTAGTTTATTTAGCCATTTTTTATGTTTGAATGGTTAATTTATGTACTATTTAAATGTTTACATCTCTCTTTGCTGCCTCTCTGATGCCACCTTAGCGAGTTTGAGAACCAGAGTGTAGAGCAGGAAGAGCCGCCCGCTGTGGCCGGGCAAGGTTCATAATGTCGGATATGCTAGGTGAGCAGCCGCCATGAGTCAACAGAGGTAAGAACCGCTTAATGATACTTGGCAAACTTATTTTGTATCGTATGCGGTGCATCTGCTCGTGTTTCGTCGATCATTGCCTGTGTTTTATTTCCTTTCCGTCTGCTTGCTTCTAATATTGGTTGGGGATATAAAGTCAGTCGGAAAACTTTGCTCAAAGTACTGAAAGCGATGATTTTGAGAAAAACACAGTAAACGAGGCTGACAGATGATTTCCTTCTTTGTTTTGTTTGCACACATCAACTTCACACACACCGTTAACAAATAATGAAATAATAGTTTTACAGATCACTTACACTTACAATAAACAGTAAATACAGCAACTTCTGATCAATCCATGGCAATTTCATTCTTCCAATATTGTACCAATTTGAGCCCCATTCATTTTTGGTTAAACCACGCTAAGTTCATGCCCCGCCCACTAGTACAAACGCGAATACAGATCATTGAGATGGTTGAACAGATACAGATAATGGTGTACGCGGCCATCCCTAATGTTTATCGTACCTTTCACAGCTCATCAGTTTAATGTTGCTACATGCACCTCAAATCTGTAAAGAATTGAGGAGAAACAATTACCACAAATTGTGCAGAAATGAAAGACTGAGGTGTCCACGCTCCAGTAAGAAGAAAATGTGTAGATTTGGCACGTTTCTACATGCTTTGAGCAACCTCGTCTTTCCATGTGTGTCCATAAATACCTGCCAAAAAAAGTACATTTAACGGCTGAGTGAACATGAATGATTTTTCTATGTCTTTGTATCAGGCCGAGACCAGCAGACATCCAAAGCTGTCCGCTCAACTTGCGAATCAACTTGAGCGTCAGTGTGAGGTACATTAGTGGGAACTGCTGAGCTAAAGGCTCTGCTGCATTATTCAATAAAGAACACTTCAACGCACATTCACTATGCTGCTCACCAGCAGAAAAGAGATCCCCCTCGTCCACCTTTGTCATTTTCAGTGGAATGAAATGCAGACTTACAGAACATTTATGCATTCATATGCTGCACGTCGACCTGAAATACACCGCTGATCAAAATTTTAAGATCGGTTGAGAGATTGCAAGAATGTATATTTTGCACTGATGGATCTGAACGAGGTTCTAAGTAGAACTTCAAAATGTAAAAAGAAGACAGTTAAAACAAAAGTTTAAGACTACAGCTATTAAAAGCTAAATCCTTGCTAAAATGTTCATTCAGTATAATTTTTTGTCAACTATTCACACTCTCGTGACCTCCTGATGTCAAAGGCCAAAACAAGCTTTCTCTCTTGGTTTGGTGAGCTGCATTACCAACCTCAGCCCGCTATTTCTGCTGAGGTTGGACGCAGTAAGACAGTTTTTTTTAAGCTTCTTCAAAGATCCTGAGGGTTATGGAACAAAAAAGTCAGGCTGTAGACCAAAATGAAGGTTGTTACTGGTGCCAAATGCAGTCTAATAACCATCAAAGGGCATAAGCAAGAGACTCACGTCTTCAAAGGCTTCGTCTCCTTGAACGCCACCAAATTGCCCGTTTACAATTTGCACAAGGGCAGCAAAAATGGGACAGCGAAAAATAGAAAGTTTTATTCTCCGATGAGAAAAAATGTAACTTTGACGGTCTTGATGACTTCCAACGTTACTGGCACGACAAGGAGATCCCACCTGAGATGTTTTCACACGGAACAGTGAAGGGGTAGCCATCAGGATCTGGGATGCTTTTTCCTTCAATGGAGCAATGAAGCTTCAGGTTGTGCAGGGGCGTCAAACTGCAGCTGGCTGTGTTGAGATATTGCAGGGTGGCGTTTTCAACAGGACAGCACTGCAGTTCACAATGCCTGTCACTCTTTTGGACCAATCTGCGTTTTCTCCTCATAGAAATCCAATTGATGACATTTGGAGATGGAAAGCAGGGGAGGTTTACAAAATTCACCACTCGGCGCAACATTCCCGCTAGCCTCCTGGGAACATTGGCATCATGTTTACCCAAACCAATTTCTGAGGTAATTAACAGAAATGTGGCAGTTACTCATTACTGAGTCCTTTGTTGAAAATTTGATTTCTATTTTAGGGGTTATTTCTTTTGAGCAATGGTCCTAAACTCGAATACTGCCTCAGATAATAACTTTTTTGTCTTACTCCCATTCCTTCTTTTGGCATTTTGAAAATCTACATAGAACCTCCTTAACATCCAACAGTGCAAAACGGAAATGTTTCAATTGGTGTTAAAATTTTCATCCGTAGTGTTGCATTACACTATCGTGTCGGATTGACGCTAGCATAATGAGATTGATATCTTTCTATTTTCACAAATCCCTGCGTGTTTTTTTGCATGCCTATCAACATTTGCATTTGAAAATACGGGACATCTGTAAGGGAAAATATGGGACATTCTGGTCCTTTAAGCAATTGCCCTTCCACAGTTACATCGTTTTCTTCCCAATGCTTAGTCCCTGCAAATCACAACGTCAATGCCAAGATGATTCTTGTGTCCGTCATGCTACAACAGTTGATTGTGGGTCTTGGCTAACACCTACCAACCCTGACAATGATAATGATGGATAATGTGGTTCTGTTTGTGGTTTATAGCCCAGCAGCAAGCGATCCCATCGATTGTGGCTAAGTGCAGGGACTCATGGGTAGTTGCTTGCAGGCAATTGAGGTTGCTGACCTATGTTCCTTAAATTCATCTGGATTTTGTACAGTTTAGCAGCCTTTCTTTAGTGCGACTTTACAATAAGTGAACATGGACACCATCCTAAATGATGCCTCAAACCACTAGAAACAGGCTGGATTGATTCATTGAGCATTTACGGTTTGGTTAATCATATGCAATATGATTGATTTGTATATTAACGTATGTTTCCTTGAAGCAGTCTGATTAATTTTAATACATTTATACAAGCTGCTGTAGTAGAATCTCAAATTTAGTTCTTTCAGAGCACTGTTGTTTTTTTTTCAATTCTAGCCCTCTGAGTGGATCGAACCAGAATATTTGCTGCCTAAATGGGCTGGATTTGGTGGGCTGGTTTGGCTAGGTTTTGGAAATAAACTTGGACAGGCAGATGTCGCAAGGACAGTCACTAATTCACACTGCTTAAATGGGCTGCTGTGAAAATAAAAAGTGAATTTGCTCCCTAGGGAGGATGTGTTTTCAGATCGCCATCCCAAATTGGGATGCTTGAAACTGGTTTTATATGTTTACTGCTTAAAAAGGGCATGCAGAAATTGAAATTAAACAATGTTAGGATTAGTGCTGTCAAGACATCTAACCAATTGGAATTTGATCGGTAATTGATCTTGTTTGTTACCTGAAATTGCTGAGTGAAGCCCTCACTTTGAGGTATTTTCATTTATATTCATTACATTATTGTGGCAGATCATAATATACAAAAAAGTGGGTTTATAAATTATTATTTTTATTATAAGACACTGAAACAGTAGCAGTCCTAGCCGTTTACATGCTTCTGTTTTTGAGACTAGTCCCAAGTGTACTGCCTGTAACCTTCAATTTCGAACACAAGGGGCGAGTATTACTGCCTTCATTGGTCAAACTTCCAATATTTTGAAAATAAAATATAATCAATAATCAATGAAGTGTACAATACCCCAAATAGCATCGATTGTCAGCTGAGGTTTAGTTGTAGCAACACCGGAGAATCCCCCACCAAAGTCTTAAGTTTGTTTTGTGTCGGTGTCGTACATCTTCCACTATATTTCTGCAGACTTCACTATCCACTTGGCAAGAACATTTGATACATTTGTTCTCTTTGAGTTTAGTTTGCCAAAGAGATTAACTATGGCCCTCTAAACGTCTTTGCGGTATGCAAACTCCTTACAATGAAGGCATTTCACTCCGTGCATGTATCGATGTTCCTGTCGGG
>QODF01000008.1:857081-987604 GCA_024372805.1 Oostethus manadensis
GGGGGGGGCTTTGGGTCTGTAGTTGGTGATTTCCCTCAGACCTTTCCAGACAGAGACAGGGTTGTTGCTCCCGGACTTCTCCTTCAGATGTTTGTTGTACCTTGATTTAGCCTTCTCCACCTCCTTACTAAATAGGTACTTGCTCTGTCTGTATACGTGAGGGTCGTTGTTCTTGTGGGCCTTTTCTTTCTCCTTCCTTAGCTGTCTCAGTCTGGGTGTGAACCAGGGTTTGTCGTTGTTGAAGGTCACTCTGGTGTGAGATGGGACTATGCTGTCTTCGCAGAACTGAATGTATGACGTCACTGTGTCTGTGTATTCATCCAGGTTATTTGTAGAGGATTTGAATAGTTCCCAGTCTGTTGTATCCAAACATGTGCGAAGCTCCTCCACAGCCTCACTTGTCCACTTCAGGGTGTGACTGTTTTCCACCCCAACAACTCAAGCACAAGAAGCCCAACACATAAAACCCTCTATTTTAAAAGCAACTCAAAACCCGCCTCTTTGCCAAAGCATATAGTTAGAAGTGACCCTTGATATGCAGACATTTCTCTATGTTCCTTGGTCTAAGACTTCTGGCTTGACCCACCTCTGCTCTTTTTATACCTCAACCCAACTGGTCGAGACAGACAGCCGCCCCACAGAGCCTGGGTTTTCTCCTAGGTTTCTTCCCCAGAAGGAGTTTTTCCTTGCCTCCGTTGCAAAGTACTTTCTCATGTAAGGTTTCAGTTTTCTGTTTCTGTTTGTGACCTTCATGTGTAAAGTGCCATGAGAGGACTGCTGCTGTGATTTGGCGCTAGACAAATAACTTGAATTGAAATGAATTAAAATCAGGATTTGTATATAAAGGCAAATGGCATACAGAAACTGTAAAATAAAGATTAAATATGTAAATAATTAGTCTTAATTAATGCTATAATTTGACACCCCCAGTTAGGATGCCATCCCAGGATTTTTAGTCTAGTCGAAGAGATGACTTTTAGTGGCACAATTAATTTTAGCCCGAAATGTTTGCAAACGCTAACGGGTTGCTGTATAAATCTAAAATAGTTTTCAGCTAGCTGTTGCACTGAGTGTGATAGGGTTACTTTTGAACCAAAATACAGTATATGCTGTCAAAATAGGCCATTGTAGAAATTCCAAATAAATATTATTATGTGCACGATTGCAATTTTGGACCCCTCAATGCAGGTGTTTTTAAAAAACTGTTAGCGGCAGACTTAATTTTGACCCTCTTTGCCGCCTGAAGGGGCTGCTGTTGAAATCGAAAGTAAATTGGCCTTGTTTTTTTCTTTTTTTTAAGGCAGATGCAAACATCTCCACATGCTTCTTATTGACCTGTCTCAGGGAGTAAAAGCCTCCAGTAAAAATGTCTCAGACACACGGATCAATACAACACAAAAACTCAACAAATCAAGTTAATTGGGCATATTAATGGAAATTTAAAGGAACGGGTTGAACTAGGACATGACATGATTCATTATGCATTTCATTGGTGTTGGTTGTTTCCACCAAAGAGCATTGCCTTTGGTGCTTTTTCCCTGCAAGATAATAAGCGGGCAGAATTGTATTTAGTTAGTTAGTTTTGCAGAGCTGCCCTTCTTTATCCAACAATAAGCATTCCGCTTGGCATATCTTAAATTCACAGAATTAACAAGGAAAGCCTCAGTGGTGTTAAATCTCTAAGGAATCTGATTGTAGAGTGCTTTTAATTGATGACAGTTCTTATTTGCAATCTTTAATAGATGTTTGGCTGCAGAACACCCGTTTTATCTGCATCATGAATAACAGCTCGCGCCGTCCAAAGTCTCAGAGAAGCAGTAGATAACCGCTAGATTGAATTGCCCTTCAGCGCAAAATCCTCTGTATCCCTTTGCCGTTTCTGACAAGCTAATGGAAGCGCAGCACTTTGTCGTAATCTTGGTGACAACCTAGCCACATGTCCATCTGTTATCATGAAGTCCTCCCTGTTATCATGGCTGTCTTACGGGTTGCCAGTCGCAAAGCTGAACAGATCGAAGCGCGGTACGCAGGTCAGACACATTTGTCACCCTCACAGCTCAAACTGAAACCATTCATACAAACCATTTGTCCTGTCAAACTGTTATGGCAAGTTATGCTTTTTAAATTGTTTATTAATGTTGACGAGTGGTTAGCACGTTGGCCGCACAGTCAGGAGATCTGGAAAACATGGGTTTGAATCTCCGTTGGGCATCTCTGTGTGGAGTTTGCATGTTCTCCGTGTGCGTGGGTTTTCTCCGAGTACTCCGGGTTTTCTCACACATTCCAAAAACATGCATATTAGGTTAATTGGCGACTCTAAATTGTCCATCGGTATGAATGTGAGTGTGAATGTTTGTCTATATGCGTCCTGTGACTGACTGGCGACCAGTCCAGGGTGTACCCAGCCTCCCGCCCATAGCCGGCTGGGATAGGCTCCAGCATACCTGTGACCTGTGAGGATAAGCGGCATAGAAAATGGATGGATGGAGTCCTAAAAAGTCCGACTGAACATTTGCTTTCTTTAAGCAATCTTAAATGATACCCACATCCACAATCATGTTTAACAATTCATAGCACAAGTTAGAATTACACGCACCTTTTTCCACTGAGGGAGCTTCAATAAACCTATGTTCCACCAAAATAACACATGTAAAAAAAATGTATTTTCCTATTAAAAATGACAGAGGTGAGAGAAAGTGTCAAGTCTCAAACCCCAAGCCAAATCTCAAGTAAAAACGTGCAAATCAAAGTCAAGTCTCATGTCAACACAAGACAGGCAGTCAAGTCCCAAGTCATTGGCCTGACATTTGAGTCCTTACAAGTCATAATCTCTAATATTCACCAAGTACAATTCTATTTCAACAAAATAACCATTTCCAGAGTCACTGATTTTAAAAACCAAGTCGAGGTGCACATTTTTGATGATATTTGCAAGTCGAGAAAAAGTCATCATAATTGTGACTTAAGTCCACACCTTTGGAAAATTGTGACATACAAAAGAAGTCACCATTTTTGGTGTTAACATGTTAAACACATGGAGAATGAATGTCAGTAATATAAAGGAGAAGGGGATGAATTAAGCACGTTTTTAAAGAATTAAACTTCTACTCATTTTTGGACATGTTTTTTTAATGTAACCTTCAAAAAGAAACCATAGCCAGGGTTTCAATGTAAGAACATAGCACTCCCTCGTACATCATCAGCCGGATTCACCTTCAACTTTGAGGTGCGGTGGAAAGATAAACCACACAGATTACCAAAAATAATTTTACCCGGGTAAAAAAAGGTTTCAACAATAAACGTTACTGGAAATGTTGGTGGAGAATCAAATAAAAATCAACTTTTGCATATTACAATTTTAACATTATTCAAAAACAGACGGCAGATCGATCCCAAGGTCGTTAGTATCAATACCATGGGTAGTATTCAAACAATACCAGCGTGGTGAGATGGATATTCAGTTCTGTTCGGTTTTTCTTCACAAATATCTGTGCGGGATTTCTTTGTGTGTTTTGATACATCAATCTAGTAAATGAATCGTTACACCGCTAGTAAAGACTCATTAATAAAGGGACAGTTAAACAACCTTCTTTAGTTAGTCTAAAAGTAGTAGTACCTGAGTTTACCTGGCATTTATCCTGTCTATGGGGTGGGTGTCCCGCAATTTTTCCAATAAAAAAGGCCTCTGGCAGTCCCGCCTTTTGTGAGAACACCGCTTTCTCTGATGTAACCCAAGGTAGGCTATCTGCTGTGATCAAACCCCACCTTGGTCACTGTGTGAGCGTAGATACTTTGAGAGATACTGCGCTGTTGTGCCAGAGCTTGAGGCCGTCTTATAATTTAGATGATTCACAGATGAACGGCAGACAGTCCAGCTGTGCAAGGGGAGAGTCTGTGGAAACTACAGTATAATGGGCTACATTTTATTTAGTAAGCCAAATATGTCATTTACACATGCGGCAAAAGATTTGTCTGAATAAGACAAAAACTGTATTCACTCTTTCCATTACCCTTTTAAAACTGTTGGACCCGATTACAGGGGGGCTTTTTCTGGGAAGACTCTGAAGACCAGATTTTAAGAGGTTATATAATTAGTGTTTTTTAATTGGTTTGGCTGCGGGACCCATAAGCACCCCTCACTAACAAGCGGTGACACAAATTGAGGAAATATTTCAGCTCAAACTTCTGAAATATCTTATATTTAAAGGGGCTCTTGGCAGCACATAATGGGGTACAGTGGTTAGACGCTGTCTCTCTCTTTATGGCGAGCGTTTCCCCAGCAGATATCTGCAGCTGTGTGCTAGACAAACCGCCCATTGGACTTGAAGGCTACGTTCACACTGCAGCTTGTGATGCCCAATTCCGATTTTTTTGTTTAAATGGGACTTTTGTATGTTGCCGTTCACATCCCAATCAGCTTGTTAGTGTGAAATCAAAGCGTCCGGAAAGTGACGTGAATGCTCAAAAGCGTTTCCGTCTGTTTGCTGAGAGGAAAGATTGCTGCACTATGTGCTGTAGTGATGTGCGATACAACTGATTTCATATCCAATCCGATACTGGGGAAATTCGGGCTGGTGTTAGCAATACCAATCCGATACTATGTTTTGTTTTTTTTTTGTCATGGCAAAAGCTGTGGAACCACTGAAACAGGTCCGGGACCCACTTTTGGGTCATGAACCACCACTTGAGTCTTTGAAATATATATGAAAAAAACAGTATAACTAATAAGGGTAATTAAAATAATTATCCATGTTTTTGTAAAATAACTTCTAAATAATATTAGGGATGATATTAGCTTTTTTGCTGATATATGCTGATATTGTCAAACTCTTAATTTGCAATTTCCGATATCAACCGATACCAATGTCAATGTGTGTAATATCATATAAGTCTTCTCGTGGAATTAACTCATATCAGTTGTGAAGCTATTGGATGCAGCAGCTTCAATTGGCTTCTTGATGTGGCTCTAAACTACAATGTAAAACATTTGAAAATATTTGAAAATGAAAATGAAATAATATAAATTAATATTAATATCACTATTAATAAATATTATAAATCTTAATATTTGAAATGAAAATATTTGAAGCAGAGAGCAAGCAACCTTGTTACTGCTGCCACCAACACTTGTTCACACGCTTCACAAAGTCGGTTTTCATTATAAGGTAAAAGCCCGATACCAATGTTTACTGATATTACATTTTCATGCTCATATGAGAAACATCCTTATTAAATATATAAATATAAATCATTACATTACATTTTCCTCCGCGACCCTTTATCTGGGTCGCGGGGGCAGCAGTCTCAGTAGGGAAGTCCAAACTTCCCGGTCTCCGGCGACCTCTTCCAGCTCCACCAGGAGGACACCAAGGTGTGCCCAGGCCAGCTGTGAAACAGTCCCTCCAGCGTGTCCTAGGTCTTCCCCGGGGTCTTCTCCCAGCTGGGCATGCCCAAAACATCCGGACTAGGTTGAGTCCAGCCACCCTACGGAGGAAACTCATTTCTGCCGCTTGTATCCGCGATCTCGTTCTTTCAGTCATGATCCATAACACATGACCATAGGTGAGGGTGGGAACGTAGATCGATCGGTAAACAGAAGGCTCAGCTCTCTCTTCACCACGACGGTCCGGTACGGTGACCGCAGTACTGCAGACGCTGCACCGATCCGTGAACAAGACTCCGGGATACTTGAACTCCACCTGAGCCAAGACCTCACTCCCAACCCGGAGGGTACAGTCCACCCGTTTCCAACTGAGAACCATGGCCTCGGATTTGGAGGCGCTGAGTCTCATCCCAGAAGCTTCACACTCAGCTGCAAACCACTCCAGTAAACGCTGAAGGTCACAGCCTGATGAGGCCATAAGGACCACATCGTCTGCAAATAGCAGAGACGAGATCCTAAGGCCACCAAGCTTGACTCCCTTAACGCCTTGACTGCGCCTCGAAATTCTGTCCATGAAGATTATGAACAGAATCGGTGACAAAGGGCAGCCTTCAAATATAAATAAATATAAATCAATTTCAAATGTGAAATTGTTAGTAATTACTTAATGCATTGTGGAATGGAGATGATCTACTTTAGCTATTTTCAAACGTATGTCAACATTGTTTTATCAAAAGCATGTAACTAAAAGGTAAGCATTGCTTTGCTTTTTTTTTAAGTGAACATTTCTTGTTACCCAACGAATAACACTGCACCCGGCACACGCACACGCTAATCAAAGTACTCTTCCAGCCCTCCCGCTGTAATTTATACCTTTTACATGATCAATTTATGCCTCAGCCAGTGCCTTGCACAATTCTTTTAGCCACGTAGCTCACGACATGCTGACATGCGCCCTCGTGACCACAATAAAAGGAAACTGGAATTCCAGTGCGGCAAAAGATCATGAGGAATGGGAGCATGCCAGATTGAGTAATTTGATTTTATTACATTTATATGTCTTAATAACGCTGTTTGCTGTAAGTCACATTTGGGCATAATGTCAGAATATGATTACACTTTGTGTTATTTTTATGTATTTCTTTAATTTCTTCATTTATAGCGTTAGGGCTGCTTCATTGCCAATATGGATACTGACACTTTTTACTTGAAATCTTTCAAAATCATTGAGCAATTTTGCTTTTAATTTGTTGCTCATATTTCGATTTTAGGTAAAGGAAAATATTTTAAGAAATATTTGAACAATGCATAAATGCAACAAAATAGGACAGTACATTTATCAACCTACCAACACAATTACCCTTATTTCCTTTACTACATGCAAAATAAAATCCGTACAGCAAAATAACTACACTAAAGTCCACGGGCTCATTCAGGCAGCACCGTTCTTTCTGTGTTCAGCAGTGGTTCTCAACTAGTCCAGCAGGGCCCCCTGGGGGTTGGTGGTATGGGGTGTGTGGGAGGTGGGGGCTGAGAGGCAGGGGGACTATATATAGAAACTTTCTTTAAGGTTGGCAGGTATTTTAGTGTCTTTATTCATTATTGAACAATCCTGAAGCCAGCAGCTCATACAATAGTGTGTTCAGATACAGCAGTGTTCCAAATAATAGCAGCCCAATGTGACTAACCGGATGAAGTACAGTTATTAGTATATTTGTATTGCTACATGGCAAACAAGTTACCAGTAGGTGCAGTAGATTCTCAGAAAACCAACAAGACCCGGCATTCATGATATGCACCCTCTTAAGGCTGTGCAACTGGGCAATTAGTGGAAAGAGGGGTGTTCAAAAAATAGCATTGTCTGCTGGTGACTTTACAAACGTTTTTGTTTGTAGGATTTTTGGCAATCCCGTGATTGTACGACCACAGTTTTTTATAACTCACATCTGTGTGGCATGGAGACAACCAACTTGTGGCACCTTTCAGCTGTTATTACACGTTTTAAAATTCCACAATTTATTACCATTTCTTGGTTTTGCTTTAGAAACAGCATTTTTGCTGTGAGTTTGGGGTCATTGTCTTGTTGAAACAGCCATTTCAAGGGCATGTCCTCTTCAGCATAAGGCAACATGACGTCTTCAAGTATCCCTGCTATGTGATAAACAGGCCCAACACCATAGTAGGAGAAACATGCCTATATGTACTGTACTGTGGCTTGTACTGTGGCTCAGAGTTTGGGGATTGTCTCGAAATGTCTGTGGCGCAAAAAGAACAATTTTACTCATCAGTCCACAAAATGTTCCTCCATTTCTCTTTAGGCCAGTTGATGATTTCTTTGGCAAATTGTAACCTCTTCTGCACATGCCTGTTTTTTAACAGAGGGACTTTGCGGGGGATTCTTTCAAATAGATTAGCTTCACAGAGACATCTTCTGTCACGGTACTTTGAGGTAACTCCAGACTGTCTTTGATCATCCTGGAGCTGATCATTGGCTGAGCCTTTGCCGTTCTGGTTGATCTTTGATCCATTTTGATAGTTGTCCACGTGTCCCTGGTTTTATTCTCCATTTTACAGCACTGGAGATCATTTTAGCTGAACAGCCAAACATCTTTTTAACCTCTTCTAGCTTTAAAGAGAAATGCATGCTCAACAAGTGCTGGTTTCATTCTTAAATAGGGGCCACTTGATTCACACCTGTATTTTTACAAAATTGATCACTGATTGAATGCCACGCTGCTATTTCTTTAACACCTTAAGAGCGTGGATATTATGAATGCTGGGTCTTGTTTGTTTTCTGAGAATCTACTGCACCTACAGGTAACTTGTTTGCCATTTAGCAATAAAAATATACTAAACAGTGAGTAATCTTGTAAGTCACATTGCACTGCCATTATTTTGAACACTACTGTAAATATATTAATTGCAAGTTGTCAATAATAATTCAAATTGGGGGGTGGGGGGCATGAAACAATTTTTGTCTGCAAGGGGCAAAGCATGACAGAAAATGATTGAGAGCAATTGGTCTACAGCTTGGGTTCCCAACGAGGGGTACGCAGTTTTTCATAGAGGATATGTGAATAAAAATTACAAAACAGCTTGACAACATTAGCATCGAACAATGAGATTGACGTAACGTGCTTAACGCCTCGTGTGAAAAGCCACATCCAGTAGTGGTGAAGAAAGGTGACACAGAGCTGTGCTTTAATAATGTTTGCTCTGTGCATTTCCGCTTGGTGCATAATCCTATACGTGCTCATATGCTCATTTGGCTGAGTAGTAAGCCTTGTAGTGAATTCATTTCCGTATTGATTTGTGTGCGTTATTTCCCTTTGTTTTTATAATTGTAATTACGTGTATGTGTTACATTAGTTGCATTCTACTGATAATTTCCATGTTGCAGACCAAAGCACAGCATATACAGTAAATCACACTGCACTGCTTAGGCCAATTAATCTAACACGGTTTTGAGGAGAAACTGGAGTACCCACACACGCAAACTCCACACAGGGATGCCCAACGGAGATTCGAACCATGGTCTCCTGACTGAGTGGCCAACATGCTAACCACTCATTCACCGTGCGGCTCCACAAGGAGGTTCTGTCATTAGGAACACTTTAGGAACACAGTTAGACTCAGCCAGCGCCATACTAACTGAGGTTCCACTGTTATATAAATGTAACAATATCGAGAATGTAACGATATGAACAACAAAACAAAAAAATATATATTTTTGATCATTTACATAGACAAGAACTGCAAAGTTGCTAAATCTATTACTGACGTACATGGTATAAAATATACAATTAATTTATTACAATATACTAACTCAAATGATTGGGCACATTTGCAGCCTGGGGATATAATTATCATTAAACAACACATTGTGCTAAAGGTCTTTAGTTCGGATGAAGGTTTCTTAACACATTTATTCTCTTCATGTCCACAGACACGAACCCCCATGGAAATTAAAACATTCTCTTCACAGCCAATATGAGCAGAAGCGGCATGTTTTCCTTTGAGCCTAAATAAACTGTCTAAATTCCACAGGGGTAGATATCCATCCTAGTTACACAGAGATAGAAGGCCCTATCGGAAGCTTTATGAGATTCCCGTCCGAAGCGGGGTGCCATTACTCAAGTCTTGTCAGTGCTGATCTCAGTCTCTGCGGCGCCGTCCCTGCTGAGCGAGGAGCCAAATAAAGGCAAAATATGCAGCAATGCCACGGCTCATCGGGCTGCTCTGAAGCCACTGCAAAGTGAAGACGCTATTTTTGTAAGGCAAGATGATGCGTTGGAAACAATGAAACAACCTAGTAAATGAAATGGTACTTTTCTACTATTGTAGTATATTATCTTAGAAACTAGTCATAGCTTTTTGTTGAAGCAATCCAATTAAAACCATATAGAACTAGAATGACACTCAGTAAGAGGTGTACCACTGGTGGTACAATGGTACCACCAGTGGTAAGCAGGAACAGCAGAAAAAAATTTAAAAAAAAAGAATCATATTGTTTTGTTCTGCTTTAAAGATACTTCCAGTTGTCTTTCTGCCATTCATCATGGAAGGTCCCGGAAGCACAGTGGAAGTGGGACTTTCTTAAAAGAAACGAATAGAAATACTAAAAAATCATCCAAGCCAAAAACATGGAACACTCACACAACAGTAGCTTACATGACACGTTAAAAAAAAAAAAAAAAAGAAGCCAATTAACAAGGTGATGAGCATTAAGATCCGTTCACTTCTACTAACCTGTTTCTACCCACTGACTGACGGGCAGAGCAAGGAGGAAGAATGACAATGCACTGCTTTCAACTTACTTTCTTGCACATCTTGTTTTATAATAACTCGTAATTCAATTAAATTTCTTGGTTATTGGTTGATTATAATTATTATAATGTTCTTTTCTCAAACATCCATTGAAGTGAAATGAGAAAAAAATGCACCAGCAAATCAAGCACATTCCATCCCATCCATTTTCTATACCGCTTATCCTCATTAGAATGGCGGGTATGCTGGAGCCTATCCCAGCTGACTTTGGGCGGGAGGTGGGGTGCACCCTGGACTGGTCGCCAGTCAATCGCAGGGCAGACAAACATGCATTCACACTCATATTGACACTCTAATGGAGAACTTAGTCGCCAATTACCCTCACATGCATGTTTTTGGAATGTGGGATATTGGCATACAAATTTAATATTGGTCAATATCGGTATTGTTTTTTTTCCCTATAAAAACTGATCGGTATCGGCTGATTTCCCTGAAAACTCCCAAGATGCCTTCTAATGCCGATTCCAAAAGCCGATCAACGACGGCTAGCACTATTGCAGCCCACAACGAACATTCGGTGCAGTGTAGTATCTTCACCTAACATCTTTACAGTGTCGTCTTCCCACTCTCCCCTCCCACTAGACAAGTTCCACACCTGGATGTTCCGCCAATGTACTCTCACATCCAATGTGTCCTTAAAGAAGGCGTGTCATCCATGCAGTCCACCAGGCGGTGATATTATGTTCTCTTCAAAAAGTCCTATATGTTTTTTTGTCTACTAGCTTCACCACAGACCAACACACCAACAACACCAACACTCGCGTCAGGAGCGTATTGGAGCTGCTAAGACGTTTTTGGGAGATGTTTTAACAGGTGGAATGGGTGTGTGCCATTGATGAACTACCTTTTTTTTTTATCTGTGTTGGCAGAGAAACCATCGTTTATACCTGTGAACAATTAGAGATTCGCCAATTAACCTAGCATGCAAGTTTCTGGAATGTGGGAGGAAACCGAAGTACCTGGAGAAAACCTACACACCACAGGGAAAACATGCAAACCGGTTTTCCCCCAAGTACTCTGGTTATTTGGGACTCTAAATTGTCCATTAGAGTGTGAATGTTTGTTGGTCTGCCCTGTGATTGACTGGCGACCAGTCCAGGGTGTACCCCGCCTCTCGCCCAAAGTCAGCTGGGATAGGCTCCAGCATACCCGCCACCCTAAATGAGGATAAGCGGCATAGAAAATGAATGGGATAGAACGTGCTTGATTTGCTGATGCAGCATTTTTTTTTTCTAATTTCACTTCAATGGATATTTGAGAAAAAAGAACATTGCAGAAGTGAGTGACGTGAATTGTGGACCTCTTTCTCAAAATGATTTTTGACTTGAGCACGATTGACACTGCCATTTATTTTGTAAGGAGGCAGTTTAGTCTTGGGGAAAGAAATGAGTCATTTTGGAAAACGATCAATGGCCGGCAGAATGAGTGTTTTATCATCATAGACGGGGACACTGGTCATAAAATCTGGATGATGAAAAGGTTTGCCCGGGCAGTCGACAACGTCTTTTTTTCTCTCTCTCAACTTATGACAGAC
This sequence comes from Oostethus manadensis, assembly GCA_024372805.1. Lineage (NCBI taxonomy): Eukaryota > Metazoa > Chordata > Actinopteri > Syngnathiformes > Syngnathidae > Oostethus > Oostethus manadensis. The sequence continues at coordinate 868,826 of QODF01000008.1, forward strand.
TGAGCCTTGAATGAGTCAGACTCTGATGACAGCTTGATGGCAATTGAACTTTGATGAGTTTCTCGCCAGAAGGACAATATTGGTGACAGAGCAAAGAAGTTGTTTGAAGAGCAACCTTAACTTAAGCGTAGCCTCTAAACCAAAGTCTCAGGCTTGATTCCGGAATTTGGAAGGTTTAAAAGTACTTTTAGTAAGCCCAACTGGGAACATACCATGTGTCTTTACTCACTTTTTACATATACAGTGGATTAGCGTCATTAAATTGTTCCAGAAGGTCCGACTTTAACCGAAACGAAGCTCAACAGAAACAGTTTTTCCCATCTGTTCCATCAAGCCAAATATGCTCACACAAAACACAATTTTACAATTAGAATTACAATTGTTTGCATGCATAGTGCATAGTGCATGCATAGTTTGCATGCCAAACTATAACTGGAACTATAAAAACATGTTTTATGTTAACATTTTTAGAGTCCACTGCTGACGAATATGGAATCACAGGAGTGCCAAAATGAAAAGACAATACATGTGAAAATATAAAGAGATAATAAAATAATAAAACATTTACAAACGCAGCTATATTCCTTTTCCATTTTGTCGATGATTTTCCTGTTTTGTCTTTGTCTTTTCCACTCGCTCCATTTACCGGATGGCTCAAGCTGGTGACAAAAAGCAAAGGCAAAAGGTGACTAGTCCCATCCAGGCTCATGGTTTATAATCAGGGAAAATATGCCGTTTAATTTATAAATAAAACTGCGTTTGTGTGTTGCGGCGATTGTGTCTTCTGGTAGTAGGCGGCGAGCAGAATTGGTGGCGGACAGGAAGTGGCGTTGGGGATTTAGAATTGAGTTTTAGCTCCTTGCTGATTTTAGCCGCAACAGTAGCACATGCTGTTATTGCTAATACTATTATTATGTTATTGTCGTGCCTGTTGAGAGATAATTTAAACCTGCAATAAAAGCCTCTTTGTTCTGGTGCTTGTCTCCTCGAACAAATACTGACACCTAGTGACCAATGTGGAATACTGCAGTCACAATTTGAATGGTCTACAGTATAGGGCTTATATATATATTTTTTTTCATTTAGCCATTTTTGTGCTTGTAAATGCTTAATGCTTGTAAATGGGGGGAAAAATAAAATTTTCTTATGTTGTTATATATATTTTTTTACTAATAATGATAGATAGATATAATTATTAATCTTTATTAATCTCCAAGCGGCTCTCCAAAAATGTCATAATAAACGGAATCACTTGATCACAGAATAACAACTAAAGCAAGATGGGAAATATAAGAAAAATTTACAAAATAGAAGGATCAATAATAATACATACTATTATCACTAGGTATTAATATCACTTCCAATTTTTAGTGCAATAATACATATAAATAAATAATATGAATCAATAAATTAAAAAAATCATAATAATACATAATATAATACATCATTAAGTAAAAAGTCCTGTGCTGTGTTGTTTTTTTTTAAATCTCTCCCCTTCTGCTGTGTTGAAAAGCTGCATGGCGTGGGGGAGGAATGATCTTCTCAGTCTGTTAGTGGAGCAGGGCAGTGATAGTAATCTGCCACTGAAAGTGCTCTTCTGTTTAGAGATGATGCTGTGCATTGGATGATGCTGGTTGTCCGTGATGCAAAGAAGCCTCCTCTGTGTCCTTTTCCTCTGCCACAGATGTCGGGCTGTCCAGCTCAGTGCCTTGACAGAGCCTGCCTTCCTCAGCAGTTTGTCCTTCAGTGCCTCATTCTGACAGAATGAGAACAAGTCTAATAGGCCACATTCAACCACAAAACAGCAAAATTTAGTTATTTATGTACTGTAAGTTTGAAACGCAATGAAAGTAAGGCTGTACGCTGTCACTCTGTCCAACATAATAGATGCCATATATCATATACAACAACATACATAACATGTTAGCATAGGAGGACACAAATGTTAGTGCTAGAGTTCTAAGGCACAATGTAACACGCTATCATGCTTGATTAGCTTATATGCTGAACCCCCCAACCAAATGGTAGAGCTCCAGGACTTATTTTAAGACCTGTAGCAAAGCCTGCATTTTTACAAAGCTGTTCTTTTTGCAGTGGTGGGCGGGCTCACATAGCGATGGGTCAAGAGGCGATAAAGTCCGTGAAGAAAGAATTTTTAAAATACTGTATATTGTATCGTATCGCCATATAGAAAAGTATATGAATAGTCTGACATAAAAAGAGTCACATTTAGAAGCAAAAGTAAACAGGAAGTGAAGCGTTAAGACTGGCAGTGTGAACTTGGCCCAAATCCCTTTTTAATGTCACATACGGGGTAAAGGGCAGGCTGGTGGATCTGCTGGGAGATCCACTGACTTGGAAACTATGAAATATGAGTCCAGTGTTATGATGCCGGGCAGCATGGGAGTGAAGCTGAACTGGGTCGCCACAGCAAATATACTATAGGTTATTGCAGGTACACTAAAGATCATGTGGGGCCATGTGGGCTGCAAACCCCCAGCATTTTGTTGGAGGATCCGATCCAGTTGCATTCATTTACTTCCACTCTTCCATGTTGCATAAATTCTGATCCCTAATGTGTATGACTCTCATTGGGTTTACCTATAGTTTCATCAGCCACGCCTCTTTTTGTGCCAGCCAATCAGCAACCATCTAGTGCAGAGCAGCGAATGAGTGACTTGCCTGTTCTTGTGTCCTATCCAGCTCTGCCTCATTTGACTAATTAGTCTGGGTCTGTTTAGTTAACCTTTTGGTTTGTTCTTCCCCTCATCTTATTGTGTTTTTTTTTACATTCTGGCGCTCCTTGACTCGGAGCAGCTGCAGCCCATCTCCCATTAGGACCCTTAATTTGGACGACAGTTGCTTCAGGGAGATCATTGCCTCTCTGAACTCTAAACTACCTCCTTCTCCTTATACAGGGTGACACAAAAAAATGGAACTTTTTAAAAACCCAACAAAAGCAAGAGTGGTGGAAGAAAAATATTGTATTCATAGTAATTGAAACCTTAAAACATACCATTGAAGAAACAATAAAGGAATTTTCTTTTTCTTTTTTAAATTGTGCAGCCTTCAAATTAGCATCGTTTTTATAAAACACTTTTTCAAAGTGTACATTTTGCCTGTTCCACCGATCCATGGTTACTAAAATAGAGGTTTGTGTTTACTAGGTCGTTGTAAAAACAGCTAGATAATATATAAAATCATTGATTATCAAGTAAATGGTTAGTTATTAAGTCAGGAATCGCTTATGTCGACCTCAGTCAGCCGGTCTGGCTTTCTATCAAACATTTATAGCATATGTGGAGACGTGTGAGTAATATCTGACACTACGTAACTGTAAAGGTTTGGGACACGCCTGCTGTAAGTTATTTCATTCATGAATCAGGCAATCTGTAAAGGGCTTTTCTGTCCAAGTATGTGTCCATTGTACATATGGCAGTTTACCTTTGACCCATTTTTAGTACCCAAGTGTGCCATCGGCTCAACTCGGGAAAGCAGAGGCAGATGTCCATTCCTGGTGGTTTGCATCAGACGGGCTACTGCAGCTGACCTGCATAAGCAGGTCATGGCTGTTTATACACTGGATGCTCTGCAGTTGGTGTGGGCCAACACACTGTGACTTGGGATAGCCAATGAAGTGAGGCCAACATGTGACAGCTGCTCTAAAGAAATCCACTGAGAGGTGGTCTAAAAAAAAAAAAAATAATCACATATACCACGGTGTCCACCTTCAGACGCCAGCTATTACAAATTCATGCTCACACCAACCTCCCACTGGCCTCGTACTGTGAAAAGTCATAAACGCCCAGATGTTCAGTCACATTGTGTCACTGCATAAAAGATTAACTAGCAATGCTGCAGTGATGATACCAAGAACACCGAACACGACTTCTCCCATTTTTGTATTGTTTCTATGTTCTACCTCAGACTGCTGTGCCGTTTTTGGGTGTGGACCCTACAGCATTTGATTTGTTTGAATTTTAAATACAATTTCCCAATAAGAAACAATACAAATGGTACATACAGTATATATACATACATACAGAGCAATTTGAGGAGGGTAATTGATATTTACAACACTTTATGCATTTTGCATATGCACTTTATGTCACATTTTTCTCAAACTCTGTAAACGGAAAGAAACAGACATCACATGTGCGTACATATTCACAATCTTTGCCATGAAGCTGGATATGTAGCTCAGGTGCATTTTTAGTTTGATATTTTTATGTCGTTTGGGGTGTTTTGTACGATGGTGTATTCGGGCCACAAAAAAAATAAAAATACTCAAGCTTTTGAGTTTAAAAGTTGTAAGCCTATGAGAAAAATGTTGTAATATTACCTTTGACCCAGGTCAAAGGTCACACAAGTCCCCTGTGTTTGTAGCTGTCTCACGCAATGCCTGTTAAGATGTAATATCAAAATCATCAGATTTCAAGAAAAAAGTCCTAAAAGGAAAACATTTACATTTACAAGAAAAAGCGCTTACAAGAGGAAAGTCATAACACAAAGATAATAATAAATAAAAGTTGTAACTTAACTTCATAGGCATTTCCTGAGACAACTATGAAACGGGGAGCAGTATGTGGAGGGGGCGGGACACTAGAGAGTACCGGTGAGATGATGCTAACCCATGCTAACCTGTTTGTGCCCATCTGTTTTGCTGACCCTTTATAAATAAATGCTTGTCTGAAGCCAGAGGAAGTTTTCACCATTTTTATCTTTTTTCTCGTAATATTGCGAGTTTCGATTTAATGTTTTTTTTTTTTATTCCACAGGGGACCTTTCGCCTGGGTCAAAGGTAATATTATGACTTTTCTTCTCGTAAAACTATGACTTTTTCTCGTGACATTACCAATTTTTTTCCATTTTCATTTTGCAAATAGACACATACAGTATTTTTATTATTATTATTGAACCTAGGTGAAGTCTGTGCTCTTCTGAATTCCATTCTAGTTTTTCTTCTTCTTCCAAAAAACAAAACACGTTCATCTTCCAGACGAGCCGCAATATTATGCTGATTGACAGTCCAAATGGCCAATGAGAGGAGAGCTTTTTAAAAACTCTCAGGCGTTCAAAGTGCCAGCCATTATATCCTGGAAAATAGAATCCAATTACAACCGAGTGCAATGGAACTGTCACATTTTTCAAAGTGGGAGACAACCAAGTGTGACAGATTGTTACCGACTGAGTAAAACACATGCTTTCGCACACCCGGCTGTCGGTGGCGGCAGCACGTGGAATAAGAGCCTGTCAACGGCTTTCCATATTAGTCATGTGTATTTGGGGAAAAAATCCATTTCCACTATTTGGCGTCAGGCTTTGCTCCCATTAAATGCAACACATGTACCCCTGCAATCATAGATAATGGCATGTCTGGTAACTAGCAAGCTAATGTTGGCATGACTTGAAAGCAACTTTTATTCGGAAAGCTGAGACCAAATAGGATAGACTAACTGATGGAACAATCCTGTAAAATTATCGAACTATAGATACAATGATGCATTTCAACTTAAAATACCAATAATTTCAGGAGACCACCACCGCAGATATATAGATTAATAATAATAAATTTGACAAACTATATTTTGAAAAAACGAATATTGAGACTTGAAGACAACGTGGCCACTTTATTTAATACAAAGTACATGTAAACATTACATAGAAAAATGCACTCCACAACCCGATCAACTCTATGGAAAGCAGATGTGTTGCACTGCACTGCATGAAGAAAACGGTGGTCACACCAAATATTGATATAAATAAATATGATGAAATATTGGTTTTTGGATTGGCCTTGTGTTGTGGCCAGCCTAATGCACACTTGTGCAATAATCATGCTACGGCTATATATGCTACACCTCTTAGCTGGATGGATTATCTCGGCAGAGAGGAAGTGCTCAATAAGCCTTTTGTGTAGATCATAGTTCCAAAGTGGGCTTCCCGTACCCCCAGAGGAACGCCAGTTCTAACAGCGTGTGCATTTGGTGATTTTGTTCATTAAGATTCCATTTATATTGGTGTTCCAATCCCTGCACGGTGCAGCGGCGAAAAGTTCTCACTGTGAGTCGGAATTCCTTGAAAATGAGGCTTTCTCATTGGTAGAATGTATTTTTGTATTTTGGATGCTGCTTTATCGTGATTGTTAAACTTTCTCTTCAATTTGGTAATATATTATGCAGATTGAAACCATAACCATCATGAGTGGACAAAAACATGATGATCAAATAAACCCAAACAAAAGAAAGAATGCCAACATCAAAGTGGAATAAAAGTTACAGGTATGTAGGTTACATGTGCTGTCCCTCTGATGTGCTCATTCCTGATCCTGTCCATCCTGGTCACACCCAAATATATATACGTATCATGTCCCTCATGTAGAGAGTTGTGTCAGGAAGGGCATCCGACGTAAAACTTTTGCCAAATCTAAACATGCGAATCAAACAGAACAAAATAATTTGCTGTGGCGACCCCTGATGGGATAAGCAGGGATAAGCCGAAAGGAAAAGAAGAAGGTTGATTACTTATCTGATCCAGTAAATGTATATACAATTTGTCATTTTTGTGCAACCAGGAGTCAAAATTGTGTTATGTAAACATAGATAGTGTAGTTAATTCACCGCTAGACCATATTAACATGGTCAGATGAATCTTTTGAAATAAGTCAGAAGTCATTTCAGTCTGGTGTAAAGACTGATTCATGCTCTGATTCATCCTCATCAGATGATTCAACGTGACAGAGTCCTTCTCCAACAACACCTTAACATCTGTGGAATTATGCATTAGGCATGTCTAACGCTGCATGAATGACTGCAGCAGTCCTTGCAAAGATATGGACTAGCCAGATGAAAAAGGGAAACGGGGAATGGCCGTGTTCAACAACCTCATCTCGAGTTGAATATTTCGATACTTTATGTAGACTTACAGTTTTTAACTTATTTCCTATAGGCATGGAAGCCACAAGCCAGGAATTTAACACGACTAATCAAACGCACACACACACAAATAGTATGTAAAATGAAGTCAGGCTGTGTGCCTCTTGTACAAATTGGGTGAAAGTCAGTGTTGCTCTGTGTGTGTGTGCAGGATCTAAACTAGGTCAGCTGAGACATGCTGCACAGTATATACAGTTGTCCCTCGAAATATCGTGGTTTGGTTATTGCTCCCTCGTGATATGTTTTTTTTCAGAAATGAATTGATAAATGATTGTCGTTTCGTGGTAGACTGTGGTCTATTGTTAGTCAAAACATGACATGTAGTATTCTGGTTGCGAGGCGGCAGTAATGACAAAAACCCTTAAGACATTACATTACCTTAATAAGTCAGCCCCGGCATGTCCGACACCATAGAGTGAAAAAAAAATGTATCCTCCCATTATGTGTGGAAATGGTTTTTGGCTTCTTAAAGGGTCACTGACATAATTTATCAACTTTGCCTAGTTGTGTTCTATATTGTATTTTAATGATGTTTTACGTTTTGTAAATTACATAAATTCGTAAAAATGACTTTAAAGTACATGGCGGGAGTCATGACAAACACAGGAAAAGGGCGTTTTCGGAAGTGACGTTGGTGCCGTGACACCTCACACGTAAACAAACATGGCGGTATACGAGATAGCGGACGTTCACAGTGATTGCAAAAGTGGTACTTTATGTAATATTTACGAATTTACCATTGACCTACAAAAACAAACAATATAGAACAAATTTAAGCAAATCATGTCAGTGATCCTTTAAGTTTAAAAAGAAATCAATGTGAGGCTAGCTGGTTAGCAAGTGGCCAAAACATAAGCGTTGGACAATGTTTTTACTACAAAATATTTAAATTATAAATAACAGAAATAAGAATGCAAAGGTGACTATAGGCATGTTATTTCATGTATACAGGGCTCCAATATGATTAAAAAAACGTCTTCATAAAGTTAAACAGGTTTTCTATGCTTTGACTATGAAAATATGTAATTTATGAACATGAAATTCTTTATCGTGGAAATTTTTCGGGCCTGGAACCAGTTAAATACACTCAACACAAATGAGTGTTGACTGCACAATGATACCCGTTTATGTCAACGCCCCTCAAGCTGGTTTACTGATGTCAATATAACCGAAATGGAAACTACCTACTGCAGGAGAATGGGCAATAATACATGATTTTTTGTTTTTCTCCATCTCTGCATATTTTTTGCTTTGATACCACTCTTTTCATATAATATTTCATGCGCTTATCTTACAAAGCTGCTGTGGTGATGTCTTGACTGCAAGGACAATACAACATTTGTACATGCGCAAATCTTTCTTCTGGTGGCTGAAGAAATAATGCATTTTGTTAGTTGTGGTAGAATCGCCATGCTATTATTTTTTTAACTTACTTTTGCACTGAACAGGAAGTCACTCTGCACATGTTTTCACTGTGTACACATGAATCAGTACTTCTCAAATAGTGGGGCAGGCCCCCTTGAGGCTGAGATTACTGTCAGTGTTAGTGCAGACCTGCTAACGTACAAATTTATCGTGCACAACATGCAATTTGACTCTTACGCTTATGCTCCTATCATTCACAGCTCTCCCATTTTGTTGCATTTTCCCGGTTTCAGTTTCTATTTCAGTCTGTATAGTACAGAGAAATGAATGGATATTGTCAGTTTCTCAGTAGTATTTCAAATCCGGGGGGCGTGAAAACATTTCTGTCGCCAAGCGGTGCATGACAAAAAATAATTGCGAACCACTGACATAAATGCAGCAATTTTTCACAGAATTGGGTCTGAGATCTTATGTTGACAAAAGCGGTCGACTATGTGTGTCGACACCGACTGCAGTGGCCACTTTCAGCCCTAAGAACACGGTGAACCAGGACTCGATGAGGTGGTCAACATCAGTTTGTGGTCCACATGAACGAGACGGATTTAAGCTGTCAGTGGGTTCCACTGTAGAGTTTTTCAAATGGTAATTGAGCCCCACAAAGGCCGGTATTCTTTGTTTGTATTTCATCAGAAGTTGTTTCTACCTCCATTCTCCAATGACAAGTTGGCTCAAGTGTGATTGGCAGATGATTTATGACCAAATCTGACTCGGCATTAGTGAGGTTGTCCCCCTCATCACTTGGAGGGTATTAGAGATGATTTAAATGAACAAGCTGAAAGTGGGAGGTCTGTGACAAGTGTTTGGCCAAACAACTGCACTCGGCACTTGACACATTCAATGGAAATGTCCCAGATCCTCCCAGAAACCGTTTTCTGTCCACCCCTGCATCTTCTGCCAGGCCTGATATGGAAGACAGACTGGGTAAAATTGTGCACTACCAAAAAAAAAAAGAAAGATGTTACCAGACATTAAAATGTCACATTAAGTAGATGAAAGACACAGAACAAATTAATTAATTCACTGATTCGTTGTGTGTAGTGTGGTAATAGTCCACCCACATTGACAACATGCAATTAAATTCATTTAGATAGGCAAATTATTTTTATGTAACTTTTAATCATCAATGTTATTGTCGTTTTCCCCATAGAGACAATTTAATGACAGGGACTCTTAACAGGGAGCCTATTTGATATAATTATGTGTCAGGGGAGGATAGACGGAGGAGGTGCTGTGTATTTTGCACTGCACATTTTGTTCCGAGTTTGATACAGGGTCGGTTTTCCCCGGACATGTCATGGTATCACATTCTGTCCTTTTTTTAAGAAAGTGATAAAAATGTCCTGGTTGTCATTGTTTTTTACTGGGCCATTAAATTGAGCGGCATTAGGGGACTCTGCTTTCATGTGACATAATCCCTAAAAGCCTGCTCAAAAGCCAAATAAAAAGCCAAATGCACAAAGTTAATCCTCTGGCGAGTGCTGAGTTGAAGTGTCGTAATTTGGTGGTTCAAATTCCCAAGTTTTTGGAGGCTTTAGAGGGCACATTTTGCCTGAAAATGCTGGTTACATTCCAAATGTTAACATGCGTTTGACCTCAAGTTCTGGTGTTGAAAGTTTTTTCTTTGGAATTTGTGTCTTTGGCCATGCAGTATTTTTACTTCTGATATTAAATAGCACTTTTAAATGTACCGAAATTATAAAGCATTTTTGAGTGAACTTTAAGTTTTATGGTTTTATGGATAATCTAAAATATGGTCACGCTCTTATTTGATTCTAATGTAGAAGAAGAAGCATAAACATAATGCTTGTCCCTCTCCACACTGTGGTTCAAATGCCATGGCTTCACTCCATCTCAGGTTTTCAAAAATATATTAATTAAAAATTCCCACTGTTTTGTGGTTGAGCGTGGCGGCCCATTGCTAATCCAAAAATGTAAGCATATTTATCATTTTCAAACTTTGAAACAGCTAAATGATCTAAAGTGAAATATAAAACAGTCAGAAGATCCTATGTAGTATTCTACGCTGGTTACTAGGTGTCAGTAATGTTCCCGCTGTTTGTTTGGTAATGTTTTTGGCAGACCCCCACTTAATTAGGTACCGGCATTCCAATGGAATGCATACAGAGGGTGGGCCATATGTTTCCATACACGGAAAAACGTACAATGTATATTAATAGCACTTGAAGACCATGATGTACCAGGAGAAGATAGGAGACATAAATCATCTCAAGGAATGTATCACTGACGTCATTACACGCCTAACTTCAGCTGTGCCAATGCAAGTTCATCAACAGTGTTTTTGAAACAATGGTAATCATATGGAGCACATTGTAAAATATAAATAAATACAAAAATGAAGTACAAATGGTTGTCCAACATGAACACTTATTTTTTCTATATATGGAAACTTATGGCCCAGCCTATATACTATTTGTTGTAACCCAAACAAATTTGGGTTTGCAGTGTGGCGTGTCAGTCCGAGGTCCCACACATCAATGAATTAGACTGCAGACGCTATTTGAATGGTCCAACAAGCTGTACAAACGGACAGCACCAAGCAATTTCCCGTGGCTGGCTCAGCTCACCTCGACTGGACAGCCATAGGATTCAAATAGGTGATGTGTTATCAGTCTGTTTTGAAGGGTTTGTGCACATATACACTCTACTTCTGAGTGCAGCGTGGGTTTACTACACTGAGCCATCGAAGAGGGCTGGAGATTTCATACGCTCACACTCTACAACTCATGAGTACGATCTCAGTAGAAGATAATAATAAATTACATCTCATAATTGCAAACCACTACTTTATACCAGTGCGCTACAGTGTAATGTTAATGAAAATTGGGAAAACATTTTTTGTGATGGTTAGCAACGTTTGGGTTGCTTCGTGGTTGAATGATGATGAAGGGGTGGTAAACAACTCTTACCTGTTAAAAGCCACAGCTGTTAATGGTGATGTTTTGGAGAGTTGGCCGCTGATTGAATAGAAGCGTTAATGCCCGCATTTATTCCAATGCACTTGAGATCCCTGTAATATTATGCAATAACGGCAGATGGTCCAGGGAAAGCAACTTAAACAGCCCGTCCTACCCTGAGTGTTGACCCTCAGGCGAGTTCTGTTCATTCCTTGGCATTCTGCTGTTACCTACAGTTTGACGTTTCCTACTGTTGACCACAGGTACCTGTTTTATTTTCCTTTCACTGTGCCCTTTTTACACTGTCGCTTTCGTTTACCTTTTTGCCTTTTCATCCATGCTTTTAAGTACCTACACCGGCCTGACCTTGGTTAAAGGCTTTTTCTGGACTTCGCCGTCTGCCTCTGCATTTCGGGGGTCTAACCTTTTACACCCCTTGTAACAACCGTTGTGAAATTCTTTAGAACAGGGTTGTGCATTATGTCGATTGCAAACCGCAGGTCATTATCAAAGGTCGTGTGGGTCAATCACATAAATGTCACTTTGTAGATGTCACATGACATCAGTCAGCTGACATTAAGCTCCCTTCCTGATTAACATCGCTTAACCCGCGGCAAACGGACATCTCAACCTACACATGGAGAACCAACTTTCATCTTTATCACTCTACAGCTACAGCACTCTACCACAAAAGTTAGCCATTTAATTGTAGCAGCTGGTTATGTAAAAAAAAAAGTGAAAAGTTTGATGGCTTTGGTTTGCGCCCTGAACTCCACTGTAAAAAGGGAGTTTTCTACAATTTAGTAGTGATGAGGACCACTATCTGTACACAAACTGGAAATGGTCGGGGTTTAACCGGAAATTGGTGGGGCTAAAAAAAACATTGCATTACTGTAAGTATGAAATTGACATGGATTAATCAGAATTTTCTATAATTGTTGTTTATTTGAAAACTATTTACAGAAGAGATAACCTCAAAATTTAATCAAATTGTGTTTCTGGGTGTTTTAGTGTCTGTAAGACTTATTTTGCGTGAAGTTGGTGATTCATGCAAACATCCGGTGATGGCAAACAGGGAAATAATCTGTCAGCCTTGCTTTCGAAATTTTCCGAAAAGCACCACGTTCAGTACTACGAGCAAAGTTTCCCAACTTTTTTTTTCTCACCAGCCAAATTAGAAGCAAGCCAACAGAAAAAACAAAAACACAGGCAGTTGCCAACATAACATAAGCTGTTTACAGCTCTGTCTTGTCAAATGCACCGCATTCATTACAAAACAAGCTTACCAAGAGACTTTAGTGTGCTGAAATCAAGCCAAGTAAGCAGGGAATCGCTGTCTGTAATTGTGTCTGTGTATGAAAGGGTGAGAGTCATGGCTCCTCTCTCTCTGTCTGCCCAAGGAGGGACGGTCGCTGTGTGTGACTGGCCAATCACAGAGCGTGGAGAATAAATGCATAAGTAGTTACCCAATGAGGAATTTCATTTGATCATTCATTCATGTTCTTTGCCGCTTATCCTCATTAGGGCCGTGGGTATGCTGGAGCCTATCCCAGCTGGCTTTGTGCAAGAGGCGGGGTACACCCTGGACTGGTTGCCAGTCAATTGCAGGGCACATATAGACAAACATTCACACTCACATTCATACCTATGGACAATTTACAGTATCATGATTAAATGGAAAAAGGGCACATTGCTTTTGCATAATCCATTTTAATTTTTTGTGTATGTGTAATGTTTGATAGCAAATGCTAACTGGACTAATACATTAATTGCGTGTCTAATGAACACTGACTAGCTTCTGTAGCCGAGGATCCGCCTCCGGCCACCACCCAGCTCTCTTTGCACCCGACCCCTTTGGCCCCTCTCACGAGTGGTGAGCTCATGGGAGGGGGGACCCACGTTACCTTTTTGGGCTGTGCCCAAACGGGCCCCATAGGTGCAGGCCCGGCCACCAGACGCTCGCCATCGTGCCTCAACTCCAGGCCTGGCTCCAGACGGGGGCCCAGGTGACCCACGTTTGGGCGAGGGAAAACAAAGGGTCTATTGAGCCACTTTTTATCTGGTCCCTCCCCTAGGACCTGTTTGTCATGAGTGACCCTACCAGGGGCATGACAGCCCCCGACAACTTAGCTTCTAGGATCATTGGGACACGCAAACTCCTCCACCACGATAAGGTGGTGACTCAGGGAGGAGTGGGGATAAGGTCCTGCCTCAAGTGGAGGAGTTTAAGTACCTCGGGGTCTTGTTCACGAGTGAGGAAAGGATGGAACGCGAGATGGACAGGCAGATTGGTGCGGCGTCTGCAGTGATGCGGACTCTGCACCGGTCTGTCGTGGTGCAGAGAGAGCTGAGCCGAAAAGCAAAGCTCACAATTTACCAGTTGATCTACGTTCCTACCCTCACCCATGGTCATGAGCTTTGGTTAGTGACTGAAAGGACAAGATCGGGGGTACAAGTGGCCGAATTGAGATTTCTCCGCAGGGTGGCTGGGCTTTCCCTTAGAGATAGGGTGAGAAGCACTGTCATCCGGGAGAGACTGGGAGTAGAACCGCTGCTCCTCCGCATTGAGAGGAGTCAGATGAGGTGGCTCGGGCATCTGGTTAGGATGCCTCTCGGACGCCTTCCTGGGGAGGTGTTCAGGGCACGTCTAACCGGTAGGAGGTCTTGGAGAAGACCCAGGACAAGTTGGAGAGACTATGTCCGTCGGCTGGCCTGGGAAAGACTCGGCATCCACCGGGAAGAGCTGGATGAAGTGGCGGAGGAGAGGGAAGTCTGGGCTTCTCTGCTCAGGTTGCTGCCCCGGATAAGCTGAAAAAAAAGGATGAATGGATAAACACTGACGTATCACCGGTACACAGGTTATGTACATAACTATTGAGGAATTAAGTATAATAATCTTTACTGACATATTGAAATGAATTGGAAATCATTGAATCATATGAACTTCTTTGTTGACTTGTAAACTTTGAAACTGCAAAAGTGAAATACAAATCATTCAAATTTGGTATAGCAGTTTTGAAGTTTAAAGGTTATATTTAAAATATGTTATATAGTAAGAGATCATGTTGACTTGTAAACATGCATGCTCAAAAGGTGTGTGCACCCCTGATGTATCCATTCATCCATTTTTTATGCCGCTTATCCTCATTAGAGTCGCAGGTATGCTGGAGCTTATCCCAGCTGACTTTGGGCGGGAGGCGGGGTACACCATGGACTAGTAGCCAACCAATCGCAGTGCAGACAATCACAGGGCAGGGCAGACAATCATTCACACACATTCAAACCTATGGACAATGTAGAGTCGCCAATTAACCCAACATGCATGGGGTTTTTTTTGGAATGTGGGAGGGAACCGGAGTAATTGGAGAAATCCAATGCACGCACGGGGAGAACATGCAAACTCCACACAGAGGTACCCAACGGAGATTCGAACCCAGATCCTCCTGACTGTGAGGCCAACATGCTACCCATTCATCCACCGTGCGTCCCCCCTGATGTATATGTACTCTTATTTCTAAATGTTGCAAATATATTTATTCTATGTTTATAGTAGGAAGTAGCTCTTTGGGACTGATAAAGTGTGGCCACCCTTGCTTGTTTTTTTACTGTACACTGTGGTGGTACACTGGTGTTGTGGCAAGATATTTTTCTTACGTCAAATATAGACCAGGGCTAAATAAAGGCTGGGAAACATTGCTTTGTGGAAGGATGGCATAGTGTTTTGTCTCAAGACCCCATGTAGTGTGAATCTCTGGGTTAAACCAGCTATGACATGGAGGAAGCAAAACGACTGAGGTATGTTATTTTCTTTTCCCCTGCTGTCGAATGTACTTACGACAGCCTCACAGGCTCTTATCTGTCATGCTGATACTCCCCTGGTGATCCTCACTGTAGATGCATGGCCAGGCCTCCCCGCCAGGAAAAAGTAAGCACACAGTAAATGGCCAGACCGCATCAGTCCCAAGTGAACATCCAGAAATAAACTGACGTTGGCCGACTGGACCACATGCATAGTAAAATTCTCTTCTGGTGAATATTTAGAAATAACTCAATGTTTTGGTGTTGGCATGGAATAGTTTGAATTGGTTGAGAAATGTAGAAAAGTAAAGATTAAGATCAGAATAAATTTGTGGTTCAGGGAAAATGGGGGAATTTTGGAGGTGTGGACAAATGCTGGTCTGAATGTCCCGAATATGGGGAATGTTTTTATGTTAGAATGGTTGTATTTGTTGAGAAATGTGGAACTAATAAATAATTCAATGTATTTTCTACAGGAGTTTTAAATGGAAAACGTGGGGAATTTTTTGTCTGGAGGTGTCCCACGTGTCCCAAATGAGCTGAACAGGAACATGAATTTTGCTGGTTTGAATTTAGTATGCACAGTACTGATAAATAAATGCCGTAATTCATTCCAGCCCAGTTGTGTAAAGTGTAAATATTGTACCCACCCGAAAGAAATATGTTTATGAATGACAACATAATCATTTACATGTGCATGAATGGTAAAAAAAAACAACAACAATAAGAAAATAATAAAATCAATGAAAAATAATAATTCATGTTGTGAAAAATGACATTTTACCTTTCAGGTCGAGCAAGGTGAGCTTTATGGAGGAGGAGGCGGCAAAACAAGTTTTGACAGATGGGAGAAATCATACGTAAGTTTATGTACTGTAACTTAATTTAAATGAATACACTACATTACATAGTAAACTTAACACTGATTTTTTTCATCCTCATTTTGAACAATGGACGGGAGCTTTTCGGTACGTTGAGCAAAGGGTCGCCGTGCTTGGCTATTGGTAGGGATTTTGGGAGGAAAAGGATGATGGGAGATAACTGATAACCAATGGGTGGGCAGTTTCTTCTTCACTTTTAGGCGGTTGGCATCCATTACTTTGGTGTATTACCGCCCCAGGAGAGGGCAACTTGTATGGCAGCACTTTTAATTTTCATTTCCCTATGTTTTTTTTGGAAATGGGACGGAAATATCTTCAAAGCCCAATTAGTATTATGATTTTTTTTTATAATGGGGTTTTTGTAAGTCGAGGTTCTGTACTTGTGATTGCGTAGGGCAAAGCATGGCTCGAGGAACTCCACAAGTTTGGTGAGTGCGATACACCCCACGATTTTCCAATTGAAGGCTTCCGCCCTGGGAGTTGGAACTACTGAAGGAAGAAGTCATTGCAAATGGACATAACGTTAGTCAAGAGCAAGCAAGCACCGCAACCCTAGTGAGGAAAAGAGGGATAGCAAATGGGTGGATAGAAGGACATAGGAAGCTTGTTATTAGACACCCACGGATGTTTACACGCTTCAGACGCGGTTTGATGAGGTCATCACTTGTGTGCGGGAAAACAGGCCGATATGCAGCATTTTTTTTAATAATTAGGAAAAAACTCGATACAGATATCGACTGATATTACATTTTTAATTTTTACAATATCAGGCCGATAATATCGGTGGGCCGATATAGTTGTGATGTTGTTTAAGCAATTTAACTGATCAGAAGACCACACCAAACAACACAGAAATTAATTAACTTTTCATAGTTAGATTCAACTATTGACATTTAATTATTGTGCGTACCATAAGGCTAGTGGTTGTGAGTTGACCTTGGCAATGTTTTAATTATTAATTTTATTGACTTTTCTCATCTGTTATTGCTGACTTAATTGGAAGAACGTGTGTACAGTTAACATCGTGTGTATTTATCCAAGAAGATCCCGTGCCAAAGTTTGTTTTTGTCCCCCTACAGTGTAGAAAGCAGGCATTTGCACCTTTCAAAAAATAATGTACCATGACAAAATACATACGGTACATCAAATACAACAGAAAGCGTTGTGTGGCGTACTTTTATAACATAAAAACGTCTGCACTGTAGTTGGCATGTCAGGTCCCATACGGTGACTAGAAAGTGACAGCTGTGTCACACATGACGACCTGTCACATTATCCTGACAATGCAACATCTTGCAAGAGCCTTTGCTTCTAACGTCACAAAATCTGCCATCTTACCATTGCCAGTCAGAACTGATCGTGTCCCATCCATCCATCCATTTTCCATACCGCTTATCCTCATTAGGGTCACGGGGATGCTGGAGCCTATCCCAGCAGACTTTGGGCGAGAGGCGGGGTACACCCTGGACTGGTCGCCAGTCAATCACAGGGCACATATAGACAAACAACCAATCACACACACATTCATACCTATGGACAATTTAGAGTCGCCAATTAAACTAACATGCATGTTTTTGGAATGTGGGAGGAAACAGGAGTACCCGGAGAAAACCCACGCACGCACGGGGAGAACATGCAAACTCCACACAGAGATGCCCAACGGAGATTTGAACCCAGGTTTTCCAGATCTCCTGACTGTGTGGCCAATGTGCTAACCACTCAGCCACCGTGCGGCCCTCTGATCGTGTCTGTATTACTTATTTATTATCATGGCAGTTTAGTAATTATTAGAGATGTTAGACAGATTAACCCTACTGCAAACCCACGTGCGCATGTACGCCAAGTATCCCTGCTAAAAATAAATGTGCTTTACTCATCTAAAATAAGCAAAGCTGCCGTTTTAATGATGTTACAATGTGTGTCCCGGGAGTCGGTTTATGAGCACCAAACGTGATGAAAATCTATCATACATGACATCACTAATGAAAAACCTCCACCGCTGGCTAGATGAGCCCCCCCCCTGTGTATGCGCCCACCACTTCAAAGAGGACAGTGTATAAACAGCAGGCTTTGCTACACATCATAAAATAAAGCCTGTAGATCTGCCAACTATCTCTGTCGGCTAGTTTAATTTAAATAAAAAAAACCTTGATACAGCATTGTACTGGATCTTTTTAAGATTCTGTATTCAATTAAATTCAGTTAGCAGATATAGAATCTGTCTGTTAGTGGGAAGAATCAGCTCCTTCAACCAGATAAGATGTTGTCATGGAGACAGATCTTATTATGAAAGCATAACCCCGGCCGCACTTACTGAGTAAAAATTCCTCTAAGGCTAGAAGGGAAGCTCAGCTTCTTCTAAAATATCAAAAAAAAGTGGTGAAATAGGAAATATGTGTGTACATTTCATTGACTAAATATATATAATGTATTTATATATAATATAAATACCTTCCTCTTTTGTTTAGAATCAGCTACTTATCATGGGGAAGCGTAGAATGGGTTGCACTGGACGGTCATTGAATAAATGAAGGGCTTTGTCCCGCCCATCGGACGCTAAGACTCTCTGGGTGGTCTATGGGGCAGTGGGCGGGCCCGGACGCTTGACTTCTGCATGATGATTGGATGATCTGTCTGAGGCGGAATCCCCTTTTGACTGCCAGTAAAATGAGCGAATCATCTTGAAGTAAATTTTCCAAGCTTTTCTTTCCATTGTTTTATTCTGTCTTTCTTAGAATTTACCGTATTTACATATAAGTAATAAACACATTTATTATGATGTAGGCCCTAGGTAAAAAAGCGCTCCTCCTCCTGGGAAGAAGAGCTTCTCCTCCTAGGAAAAATATGATAATATACTGTCACAAGTATACAATGAACCACAAAACCTGTGTTGCATCACCAAATCAATGTAGAGAGAAAAAACAAAAACTCTCTTAAAGTTCGATGGGTGCTTTATCAGAATGACTCATACCAGTTTTCCAAGCAAAGCATCTCTGCAGTGCCTCCATAGTACTCTGCAGGGCACAATGCCCACGGCTAAGGGTTGCTGCAGTCCACACAAGCGTTGGCTCTGCGTGGGGAAGACTGCAGTGGAGCAAGTGATTTATTCCACCTGTCAGCACAGCAGATGCTCCAGACGGATGCTCTAGTGTTTTTCAGCACCAGCAGATGCCTCCTTTCATATATGGTGGCTTTCACACAACAGCCAAAAGCCCAAATCAAATCAAATTGAAAGTAACCCCAATTGAAGCCAACGCTGAATAAGGAAATGCCTTGTCTTTTGCTCTCCGCGAATGCCTGTGTTGTATGCTACACACTCCTAATTGACTTGGTTAGGAATATACAGAGTATCACAACTAGGATAAATTGCCGAGTCTGTCTCTTCCTTTTTTTTGTCTGAATCACACTGATAGGTCACAGCTCAGGTTATTTTGGACTCATTACCATATCTCTCTTTCACACATGGAAATCATTTGTTTTCATGCCCAAACTGCAGAAGGATACTTTCTTTGGGCTTTTAAGGATGTTTTTGGTCATTTGTCAACCCCCAAATCCTATTGTTTGCCACTGTTTTTCCTTAACCCATAACACCTGCTCTGCAACCCAGTGCCACAAGTTGGTTTATTTCTGGGCTTTTTGGTGAGCTTATACTGTTCGCTTGGCGTAATGCTCCTGTTAGGAAACCTCGTCCAATATTGGGCTCTTTCACCCAGAGATCCCTTAAGGTTTTCTCTTGTGTTAGTTAAACCAGTCAAAAGCAGCCTCCAAGCCATGATTTAGCATTCAATGTGAAATGTTATCGGTATTGGTTTTATTTTCTTCAATGCGGATTTCTTACAAGAAATGAACATAAGAGGAAAATGTATTGCATGGAGATTTATTTAAAAGTCGATATAGGCGCCATCATCCACCACCAGTTTCTCAAGCCACCTGGGAAGTCTTGTGGGATGGAAGACATAACCTCTTGTATTCGCCCTTTAAGTTCTCCCAAAGTCTGTGGTTTGGTAGAGTTATGTATAGCAAGTCTCTATTTTAAAATTATCCTAATTTATTCATAAGTCGTAATATTTTTCTCAATTTTTTGGTGTATGTTCCATGATGTATGACCAGGTCTATTCTGACTCTAACCCTAGTACTAAGAAGCCAAGCTTTTTAATCCTACCCCCTCTTCCTGTGTTTAAAAAGGCTGCCATTTCTTCTAGGGAAAGAAATGGATGAATATGTGTAGTAATAGGTATGACAGATAATACCTCATAAATAATAATACATGAAAAACAACAAGATAAACAATGTAAATGTTGGGCAGTCTCAGTAGGGAAGTCCAGACTTCCCGGTCTCCGGCGACCTCTTCCAGCTCCACTCGAGGGACACCAAGGCGTTCCCAGGCCAGCTGTGAGACATAGTCCCTCCAGCGTGTCCTAGGTCTTCACAGGGGCCTCACCTGAGACTAGATGCCCGAGCCACCTCAACTGGCTCCTCTTGATGTGAAGGAGCAGCGGATCTACTCTGAGCTCCTCCCGGATGGCCGAGCTCCTCACCCTATCTCTTAGGGTGAGTCCAGCCACCCTACGGAGGAAACTCATTTCCGCCGCTTGTATCCGCGATCTCGTTCTTTCAGTCATGACCCATAACTCATGACCGTCTGTCGACCTCACGCTCCAACCGTCCCTCACTCGTGAAGTATCTCGGCGTCTAAATGAATGACATCAAGGTTAATTATATCTGACATGGTGGTGCTTACTAAACAATGGAATCTCGTTTAGGGTGTTAACATCCTAAATTTATTCCGCAATTTTGCCCCAGTTTGTGCGCCTTCTCCGTTTAGTGTAGAAGGTGCGTCTTGTTATGTTATTAATGCAATGTGCAAGTTCAACTGTGGCAAATATTTACAGAAAGGACAAAATAGATGTTCTCGTCACACATTAACAGCTTTCCGGAAAACAGCTTTATTGATATTCCAGTGCAACCCGTTTACTGTAGCAAATCTGCTATAAAAGCATGAACCTATCCAATACCAGCATTAATTGGAACAGATTTCAGTGAATCTGAGCAGAACAAAGTGTTTAGCGAGAGTCGTTAACAATTTGAATGTGCTTTTGTTGCATCACTCAGTCATTTGAGGCGACCATCCAACAGAAACATACTGCAAAATGACTTGATGGTGCGTTCATGATGGCCACTTCACTTGCAGTACAAGACCAGACTCGAAAAAACGTCCCCTGCACGTGTGCTGAATTGTATGTGTGTGTATAGCTCTTCCTTCACTGCCATTTGCGCGACAGTTGACATCCTCTTTGTGATGAGGGAGATTTTGTGGCAGCTACAATGATAAATGGAATCATGGTAGCAAGCCATCTTCTCTCTCTTGTCACTGATCAATACTTGTAATAGGTGCTCTCATGCCTCCTTACTTCTCTTGTGCAGCCTTACCCATACCAAAGCTGACCAAGGCTATCGAGTATTATACTGGGGCTCCCGCTGGAAGCATATTTTCATCCTAAGGTTTGATGTTTATTAAAAATGAAAAAAAAAAACTATTGCAGACTATAACTGGTTGAAAGTGCTGTTATCGGATGTCAGCACTAGGAAGCCCTGAAAGGTCCTAGGGAAATTTTGTGCCATTCTTCTTTTCAAGCCACTTTTGCTGTGTGGATTGATTATACTGGTGAAATTTGGCACAGGGTATGTTGTCATGTTCCTCAAACATTCATATACACAAGGTACACTCCTGTTGGCTCCTAAGGAGATGTCAGTTCAAAAATTGGTTTGGGCATGCTTGTTGCCAGTGTTACCAGGAGGCTAGTGGGAATGTTGCTCCAGGTGGTGAAGATGGCTTCCCTTGCCATCCATCCCCAAATGTTGCCAATTGGATTTAGATCAGGGATGGTCCAAAAAAATGAAGTTATTCCCCTGGAAGAAGTTCTTTGTCAAGCGGGCATTGTGAACTGCAGCGGGTCCTGTTGAAAAAGTCATTACTACACAAACGAGGGCCATCAGTCATGAGGGATGCCTGGCGTTTGACGCCCCCGCACAATCTGAAGCTCCATTGTTCCACTGAAGGAAAAACCACCCCAGATCATGATGGCGTCCCCTCTGCTGTGCTGTGTGGTAAAACATCTCAGGTGGGATCTCCTTGTCATGCCAGTAATGTTGGAAGCCATCAGGACCAGCAAGGTTACAGTTTTTCATATTAGACAAAAAAACTTTCTTCACCTTGCAGTGTCTTATGTTTGGTGCTCTCATGCAAATTCCAAATGGGCAATTTTGTGGCATTGAAGGACACGCGGCCCTTAAAGGTCTTTTTTATTGCTGAAACGCTTTTCCTGCAGATGCCGTCTGATGGTTATGGGACTGCACACGACACCAGTTGCAATCTTCATTAGGTCCAATGTCTTGACAGACAGAAAAACGGAGTGTCAGGCTCAGGGGCAGTGATATTTTGTGTTGTCTACCACAAGTTTTTTTTGTTCCATACCCTGACTTACTGCATCCAACCTCAGTAGGACGCTTTGCTATCAGGAGATCATGACGGCGGAAAAACCTGACAGAAAATGACATTGAATGCACATTTTTGCCAAGATGTTGGCTTTTAAAGACTGTGGTGTTAAACTTTTGATCAGCTGATGAGCAGATTATTTCACTTTTATGCTTGTTTGCAATCAATTCCTTACATTACAATTTTTCGGTCTCACTCATATTTCGTCTTTTTGCCTTTTGAAGCCAAACTTCAGATCTCCTTAAGATGCAAACTCTTGCAATTTTTCAGCAGGTTTTAAAATCTTGGGGAGGATGTAATATTTACTAATTGATTATCTAACTTAATTATTTAGTACTCTTTTTATTGTTATTTAATTAATGTTGTTTATTTTGTAAATCCTATACTGGTCAGCGATGTGCTGGGGAGACACCTCATCTGTCATGATAAAAAATAAAAAAACAAATAACATAATCATTCATATATTTGTCCATTGAACTGTATTGTAAATGTATTTTCTGTAGGATTCCAAAATAAAATAAAAATAATTTAAGTAAAAATCTTTGAATTTGCACACTTCCTAATCAACTAGAAGACAGATCTAAAATGAGGCTGCAGCGAGTTGAATTGTGGTGCTTTTTATTGTCAATATACAGAATCATTGCAGAAATATTTATTACACACCTTGACTTTTTTCAACCTGTAGAAATGTTCTGTAATGTCTTTAATGTAAGTGTGACATCATTATTCTTGCTACAATAAAATTACAGAGAAATGCCATACATGGGGTCCTGCAGTACTCTCTTCATCCTGGAGTGGTGGGGGCGTGCATGAGCTGGAAGGTGCTTTTCACTGCCGTCCTTCCGTAGAAAAGAAAAGCCAGCATTTGTTGTTGTTGTTGTTGTTTTGGCAGTAGTGCAGCACCAGCTGAAGAGCAGCAAGTCAAAAGCGTGAAATATATTTTTATGCTCTGCTGAATGAATGAATTTGACTGCCAGGATAGAGGATTATATACCCAAGCTCACCAGAGAGTGATAAGACTTTCACAACAAAGTGTCTGAATTCCTGGAGAATCAAGGTATGACCACTAATGTTTTTTTTTAGTTAAAAAATAAATAAGTGAATTATTCTTTTCACAAAAGTGAATTATTCTCTTGTTTTTTTGTTATCCTCTTTTAAAAAAACAAACAAACCTCAAAGGAGTCAGTGAACATCACTGCTACTGACACACACATTTAAAAGTCAGGATATTTGGACCATTAGCCTTAAACTACAAAGCATCCATGCCATTACTGTGCGTTCTGTTGCGCTCTCGAGAGAGAGGATCACATCCTGTAGAGAATATATTTGTTTCAACACACTTTGTAGCATTCCCATATAGCATACAAGGGGCCTGAGCTCATGGTTTAACAAAGCCCACTCCATCACTGTATGTGGCCTGCAAAAACCTAGAAATGCTGTTCATGTCAAAACTAGTCACCCACATCTAATGTATGTCTTGGTAAAGAAGAATATTTATAATTAAATGCAGGGCAATGCATGCTTTTTATGTTTTTAGTATGTATTGTAAGTACAGTGGGGAAAATAAGTATTTGATCCCCTGCTGATTGTGTACGTCGACCCCTTACAAAAATATGAACACTGCAGCGTGTTTATGGTTGGTTTATTGTAGCAAAGAGAGACAAAATAACATCAGATAAAGCTTATAAATATATGAATATAGTATATTTGAGCAAATGACATCACATTTACATAATGAAATGTTTACATTGGAAACACATTGGGCGTATTTCCCGTTCTATTAATTGTTACAGTTTTTAGAGCAACTGTTGTTTTTTTTTACACTTAAGCCTTATATTCTAATATTGTACAAAATGAAATAAAAGTAAGAGCCCCGGTAGGTGAGCATAAAATCCCATTTCTGTGGAGATTTACAATTCCAGCAGGGAATGCCATTAAGATCCACCGTTCATGGTTTGATTGCCTATAATACGTATAAATCACATCAATCCTTTTCTTTTTTAAGTAATTGCTATTTTCATCAGTTAGCAATAAATCTCACAGTAAAGACTTCAACCGTTCCCTGCGCAGTCTTGCAGTGATAATACAGGCCTCCAGTTTGACAAATAAGACATCTGCCTTTTCTGGCTCGTTAAGGAAAACTGCCCTGTTTTGAAACTCACAATCCTAATGTGAGACATGTACATGCGTCTTTCTCTCTGTGTGTGTTCCAAAGACACAAAATCAGCTAAAAATGTATGTAAATGGACACAACCATTCCACCTTTAAAGCCTTCTGAAAAACATTCAAAAATCGCATAATGTGACCTGCATATTAACCAACCTATGCGACATTATTATTCATAGTTATCCACATTGTTGCACCAAAGAAGTAATTTCCTGGCATAGTGACACCTCGCCACACCACACCGGCTAGCTACTAGCGACCGGCTTCACCACATGCTCGCTCACAGCCGCCACCGAAAGGTAACTCAATACAGCGGAAGCTTGACTTACGAAAAACTTATTATACGAAAAATTCATCATACAAATTGGGCGTAAAAAATATTTCCATCCCATTTAATGAAAAAATATTCAAAATACGAAAATGAAAATGTAAAGTGCCAGAATTACGAATACACTGCACCACCATATCAGCTGCCCTCCCCTGGGGGCGGTAATGAACCAAAGTAACGGATGCCAACCGCAGTAAAACAGAAGAAGAAGAAGAAGCTGTCCTCCAATTGATTTTCTTGGTTATCTCCCATCATCTTTTTCCTACCAAAATCCTTAACGATGGCCAATCACGGCGTCCCTTTGCTCAACGTACCAAAAAGCTTTGTTAAATTGTTAAAACAATTTTAAAAGCATAGTGTTACATTGAGTACGTAATGTAGTGTATTCATTCAAACCAGAGGAGTCAAACTCATGCCATTGAGGGCTTATTTTTATCAGTTTTTAAAAAGATGTGTGTTTTGCTTTTTTATTTCTGCAGTGATGCAATGACAGATGAGCCACGCGCTGCAAATGGCCTGCGATTTCCACTCTTGGGTCGGGCAAAGTACAGCTCGGCTTGTTCTGCGAGCGGGTTGAAGGGAGAGACACTGGTAAATGCGTTACAATAGGCAGCCCTAGCGAGTCGCGTCTCCAAGGGTTTTTTTCAGGGGTCTTTGCTTGTCGGTCACTCTCCGGGAGGGGAAGACACTGATATATTATCAACCAGCAGAGTTCCAAAAATTGACTGGTAGCGCTCAATCAATGGGTTGGTGACCCCTGCTCTACATAAAGTGTCATATCAGTGAGGTTGGTGCGTTTTTAAGTTATCTCTGGTTGAATTTGTATGCCACTCCTAAATTCCTGAAAGATCAGGTGTGAGAACTTCACAAGATTCCCACGGATTCCAACTGCTGGTAACTGCTGCTCAATACGGTTCATTGCATTTGATTAAAAATAGCAACAATACTGTGTGGTTTTTCAGATGTAAGTATTGTGTGTGTACATCAGAGTAGGATAGCAAAGGGATGATTTTTTTTGGTGTGTTCTGGGGAGCTAAAGACCCACCTCAGTCACTGCTCCTGTTTTGTGAAAATAAGACATTTTACAAGCGGATTCTCCAATACTCTTTCTTTCCCATTTGCTCTTTGCTGTTTGTCATCTGGGGTTTCAGCTGACCCCTGGCCAATCGCAACACATTAGGTGTGACGGTTAGAATCTCCTTCTGGCCAAAAGGGGAAGACTGTATACAACCTTGAGATTTATAGAGTAAAGTGAATGAACAGCACCATCATACCAGCTTTTCACCTTGCACATAAAATGCTTCTGGTAGAACCACAATTATAATAAACATGAATAAAACTACAATAGAGTAAAAGTGGGTGACACAAATGTATTAGAGACCAAAGGATCCATCCACCCAATGTATCCAATGCATCCATCCATCCATTTTCTATACCGCTTATCCTCATTAGGGTCACGGGTATGCTGGAGCCTATCCCAGCTGACTTTGGGAAAGAGGCGGGGTACCCCCTGGACTGGTCGCCAGTCAATCGCAGGGCAGACAAACATTCACACTCACATTCATACCTATGGACAATTTAGAGTCGCCAATTAACCTAACATGCATGTTTTTGGAATGTGGGAGGAAACCAGAGTACCCGGAAAAAACCCACGGACACACCGGGAGAACGTGCAAACTCCACACAGAGATGCCCAACAGAGATTTTAACCCCGGTCTTCCAAATGTCCTGACCGTGGGGCCAACATGCTAACACAGCTACAACAATTTATTACGATGGAAATTATGAGAAAAATGTGGAAATTCTTATCAAATGATTAGAGGATATTGAAGTTTTCTGCCACATTGATATCAATGGCATCAGTGATTTTTGTTGATGTTCTGTTTCTTTTTTTGATATCATTGACATAACCCCATACGAAGAAATCTAGTGGAGTGGCATTAAGTGATTGACATGGCCAGGGAATTGGGCCATCCCTTTCAGTTCACCAGTTCTGGACATCTTTGTTTGAAATTGATTTCATATTGGATGAGTACCAACAACAAATGTCAACATCTACGTCTTTGCAAATTAAGTTGTAAGGAGGCTTTGTTGACATCATTGGACTGTCTTGGTGTCCATAAATGGCTGCTGCCAACATGAGCAAAACCAGAACTGGCCATTGCTTTGCACATTTACTTGTGACTTTGGCCACAGACACAAGAAGGATAGGCAATATATTCGCTTGAACTCCAAACGTACAGGTATTGGTGCTTTGACTTTGGAAGATATTAACACATCCAACACCTAATTCCCAGTCCCTCTCATGCCCTTTTTCTCTGATGCTTTGTTCCGCTATCAACAGCTCCTGTTTTGAGCCCCGCTGCTAATTTATTCCCAGCACACACAGCAGGTGGATGAGTCACACTACAACGACCTTTTCACAAGATAATGGTCAAATAAAGGCCGAGGGTGCATGGCACCACTCACCACTGTAGTCCAGCCGTGGTTGCCACCAGAAAGCTGTCTGTCACAAATAGAGGACTCGAGAGTGAGGAATGTTCTAAATGCGTGCCCTCACTTGACGGCTTTTTGTCATGGAATAAAGCAGTCATAGTCTTCTTTACGTGTTCTTGTTAAGCAGTGTAACATCTCATTCAGTCCTTTATGAATTTACAGTTGTATCTTGACTTATGAGCGCATTAACTTAAGGGTTTTTTGACATACGAGTGGTTTTTGCTTCGGTATACAAGCTTTGATGTGACTTACGAGCGTTGTGTTTGTTTACGAGCCTAATGAGGATAAGCAGCACGGAAAATGCATGGATGGAAAGAATTATGTAGTGTAGGAAACATTAGTACAAATCCCATTCTCACTCCGACCTCTACCACCCTCCTACACCTCCGCCAACATCTCCGTCTACTCTTCAAGGTAAAGTACACGTTAGAAAACCTGTTTATTTATTTACACTTTCTTTTATTATGTTTAATATGTTTTTTCAGACATTATTCATAGTGGAGACACATCATTCTTATTCAAAAACGTATAAACAATAAAAATTGGTGTGGTTTTTGAGGGCACTGGAATCAATTAATGGTGTTTGCGTAACTTCTTAAAAATTGTGTCAAAGTACCACTGCATTTAAAAACGGGGATGCACTAATTTTTTTTGGTTTTGTAAGTAAAACTGGAAAACGTGTTGTTTAAATTGGTTTTTCATGTCAGGTAAAGGTCCCATATTGTAGCATTTTGTAGAAGGTGTCTTTGCATAGTTAGAAATCGCTTTCTGTGCTACAAGGAACACACAATTTCGTATGTCTGTAGCTTGACCGACAATGAGCTGTGTTTTTCCATGCCGTTTATTTTTACCTTTTACACATACAGTGGAACCTCAGTTGGTGTCAGGAAATACATTTCAGAGGGTCTGACTCGAACCAAAATGTAATGTAAATCCAGTTTTTATCCACTTAAGCATTACAAAACACTTTCAAATGCATAGAAATTCCAAATGAATGGGGGTAAATAAATTTAACTAGGAATGAGCAAGTCAATTATCCGTATTTGTACTCAAAGTGGGTCGGGGCATAAACCGGAAGTGGGCATGAATTAACCAGAAATGGGTGGGGTTTAAATGTTATTTGTAATTTATTTTATTTTAAGTCTGAAATTGACATGGATTGATCAGAAGTTGCTATATTTATTGTTTATTTGTAAACTATTCACTATTGTATATTTATTACTATTTATTGTATTATTTTTTTATTGATCTGTGGAAAGTGATGGCAAACAGGGCAATAATTTTAGGGCAATAAACCTAAAAAAACCTGTCTGGAATCAAGGCAATGACCAACGCGACACGAGCTGAACTCTGTCTGGTTCTGTCAAGTTTACCAACTAACTTTAAGTATCATACAAGCGAAATAGAGAACACGATCCGGAGTCAAGCCGAGCAAGCAGAGAGTCACTGCCTGTATTGTGTCTGTGTGTGAAAGAGTGAGAGGCATGGCGTGTCTAGAGAGGGACGGTCGCTCTGTGTAACTGGCCAATCACGGGGTGTGAAGAGTTAATAAATAAGTTGTTACCCAGTGAAGATGTTCCTTCATCACGTTGTTTTTGTTTTTTTATTCAGTAGAGTTTTTCACCTAATATCAAAATGCACAGTGGGTTATTTTGCTGCCACGATCAATAAGAATACCAAAAGACTTGTGGCGTAGCTGTGTTACTAAAGAGACAACTACAGTATCGATGGGCTAACTAGGACTTTAGTGATAAAAATACTTTAGGAAAACAGTTGGACTCATGCAGTGTATTAATAAGGTCTCCCTTGCTGGAATAGTGTTTAACTCGCCCCATACGCCCCAAACCAATTATACTTCCTGCAAGTACAAGCGACATATTTGAACTTAAACCATGAAGGTAAGCAGCGGTATGAATGGTGCAGTGACCAGGGTTTTGTGCTGACCTTCTGCAACAATGATCACTGTTGCTGTTTAAACATTTGCTTAATTAATTTTAAATAAAAAGAAAAGAGCAGCAGCTTCTAAACTCGGAAGATTACTCAAGCCCTGATTAGAAACGATCATCTTCGCGGCCTACGTGATACCAATGAAGATTCACTAAGTCTTATTGAATCATTTGGGTTCATCTCTGAGGTTAAGTAGAGAATCTGATGTCATTTCTTTCCCATTTAAAGAAGCGGCGTTCAGTTTTTGGCCTCTTTTTGTCATCACCTTGACTGCGCCTCTCCTTTTTTCGCCATCAAGCGCTCGTTAATCTTCCTCACAACTTTCATTAAAGCTGCCACCAAGATTGTTTTCCACTTCATTTTTTTTCTCCGCTGGTACCGCCGCTTTGTTTACCGCCGAACTCCATTTTAGTGTCACAGACTCTTTGGAAAGATGTCCACAGGGGATGAGACAGAGGCTGGCAGGATGTCCCCCTTACTCATCACATTCCCAGTTCCAGTGTAATATGCCCATTAAGTTTTTGCAGAGTGTGTTTTTTTGTTTGCCTTGCTGCCAAAATCCAATGGGAAAACAGGGGTGTGTGAAAAAGATTATGTCCAGTGATGATTGAGTACACCACTACCTGTATCTATGTCTTTTCACCCATCTACGTTATCTGTACACGTGGGTGTAGTTTAACGGAAAATGGGTGGAGCTTAAACGGGTACATTAATATTAAGTATGAAACTGACATGGGTTGATCAGAAGTTGCTATAATTATTTGGAAACTGTTTACAGAACAGCCTCAAAATTGAGATTAAAATTGTGTGTGTGTGTGTGTAAGTGATCTGAAAGACGTTATTATTTAATTATTTTTTAATGATCTGTGCGAAGTTGCTGATTCATGCAAACATCCAGCGTCAGGCTTGTTCAACGTATATCCGTCAGTACTACGAGCATAGTTTTCCCCTCCTAGCTTTCGCATTCACACACTCCTCAGACAGACGTTGCAGCAAGTTCCTCTGCCGTAGCCATTATTCTTGCCCTCTTTCTTCTCAGTCTCCATCATACCCTGCAGTGTGAATGTAGTCAACGAGACTCCATGACTGACAAGACGGTTCACTTCGTTCACGCTATTGTTTTATAAAGCAAATGCTCCTAGGGGCAGAAAGCAAGGCACGGAGAGGACGCTCTTCCTGCCTTTCTGTGGGAGAAGAGGAAATCAGACAGGCATCCACATGCCTATATATTAAGGGTGGTAAAATTATGGATTTCCTTGTCATTTATCATGTGATTAATTTCTTATAGAAATGTATAGATAATGTAGACAACAGGCTAATTAAATGAAAAGGATGGCTAGATAACAATAAATCATCCCTAAGTTTAAATAAAACAAGTTTGGGAATTACAAAGACAATTATTACTTGGTAATAAAGTGGTATTGTAATAAAGTGTAAGAAAATTAAATTTTAGGAATAAATATTGATAGTAAACGAAGCTGGAAACCACACATCAGACACATAAAAGAAGAATAGAATAGAATAGAATGCACTGTATGAGTTGTGTATGTCTCTTAATGCACTCGTACAATAAAATCATCAGATTAGGGCAGACAAGTGGCGGCCCGGCTTCAAGAGATCATCCACCTTCATGCAGCAGGCCTCCAACATCTTGTCTCTTTTAATGCACAGCATAGGAGACAAGAGTGGTGGTGCTTTCAGAGTCCCTTTCTGGCAACAGGTTCACAATGCCGACACATTCTACCCAAACTAATTATTCCCATCAACACTAATAGCTGATTTATTTATTAATCAAAATGTATGCATAACAATGGCATATACTGTAAAGCCAATCATTAGTTATTATACATGATTGATATGTTGATATATGATAATGGTATAATAATGAGTAATGTCACATTAGTATTGATAAGATGTACAGGCTATACATTGTTCACGTTTTGTCGAGATTTTTTAGTTTTGATCTTCTGAAAACTTTGACTAGTCAGTGTACTTAGATCTTTTATCGTTTATAATTTTGTGTCTTTTTGATATTGTTGTCTGGTAAAGGCCATCAGATACATGTTATGTTCATTTGTCTAAGTTACCTCTTCTACTCGTACAGACCTATTATTTGCTTTCATAAGCCACATTAATGTAATAAAATCTAAAGTTTTTAAATATTTAAAAAGGAATTAGGAAAGAACTATAAAAGCACTTGGAGAGCGCAGACGTAACGCAAGTGTCATAATTCCCCCCATATTGTGATTCACACCAAAATAATATTTCTACATTTTTTGGATGAGGCTTTGATATTTTGCACAACCTTTTGAAAACGTGTCCTGTATTTTTTTTCCCAAGTTCTCTGACCATTTTTGTGGAGTTATATGCACAAATGATGTGCATATAACTAACATGCAAGGTCCGAAAATGATCAAACCTTGCACTGTTAAAGAATCCTTAAAAAAATTCCTGGATCCACATAAAAAATGTAATCAATACTTCCATATCCCATTTTCCATTTTCAGAATGTTTAAAGTTCTTGTGAACACAAACAAACAAGCATTACTTCCTTGGCAGAGGTAAAAAATAAATGTGTACATTAAACACACCAAATTGTCAAATTGTTATGAAATGAAATACAACTATGGCCTGTCCAGGGTGTACCCTGGGGGTGGGATAGGCTCCAGCATACCCCCTCGACTCTAATGAGAACAAGCAGCATAGAAAATGAGTGAATGGGATAAGCGGCATAGAAAGTGGATGGATGGTAATACAACTACACATTTCAAACTTTATAACATACACCATGTTATTTATGATAACATTTCAAATTTGGCACTGAATGTACTTTGAGCAGTCAGGCGGCCATGTTGTGTTGAGTGGCAGCAAAGCACCAGACTTTGGTAGGTGATGACGATCTAAAACCACGCCTGAGGTGATGCAGTGATGTGTAAGTCCTCCATCTGCTGCATTTCAACTGTGTAAGCTTTCTAACATATTTTTGCTATACAGCAAATGTAGGGCAGGAGAGTCAGTCGGTTTGCTGTTTCAGTCCACTAGCATCAGGGCCAAGAGGGTTCAGGGACGATCCAACAGATGCGGCTAAACCTCAAGGATGGTCCAGTCAGACAAATCGGACATAGTTAGCCTTTTGAGGAGGTCTGCACTCTTCGCATGGTTAGCCCACCAGAATTTTGTGCTAAGCTCATATCTCCTCTCTCACATTTTCCATTTCAGTTGCCTTGATTTGTTACGCCAACCAATTTCATTTCCTCAGCTATGAAGTTCACAGTCCGAGTGACATTTATTTCCATGTGGTTCCCCCACCACCCCACCCGAAAAAAAGCATTTCAGGAAATCCAGTCTAATTCGGCCTAGTACGTCCCTGCAGGCACCCATTTTCAGCACTGATTAATCCCCGTGGACCGGTCTCTCAGTGTTCTGTGAGACTTCCTTTGCGGTGTGCAAGGCAGAGCATCTCATCAAACAGCTTCGACTCAAAATAGAAAATAATCCAGCAGGAACTTACTACTACCCTGCGGGAATGCTTGTCATTATAATTTTATACACCGGGCGTTCTTGAGTAGCTTTCCTATGACCTCCCCTATCACAAGCGACCCACTTTTCACCACCTAATTTAAACCGGCCACCTCTGGACTAACCTGTCAAATATTTACCCGGAAGTAACAACTTACTTCTTGTGCTTCTTGCATAACCGTACGGCTTTTTCTCTATGTATGAGAATGAATTTCAAGTGAAGTATATACAGTAGTTAGCCCCAGGGGCTCAATGCACTCTGTGAGACCCCCACTGTAACTTCACCGTGTTTAGCCGAATCATCTCGACTTTGGGACGCACCCTTTTGGGAACTGACAAGCACTGCAAGTTCTGTTCAGAACTATGGTCGCCACAAACCGAACATCTTTGCAGGAGTGGATGCGGGACTTTGCGGCTAATTGCCCATAAAAAAAGGCAATTTGTCGAATGATTATGAAATGCTGAGCATGGGCATTGGTATTACATGCATGCCAGCAAATACATTTCTTCAATTGATTGCATTCACACCTTTATAATAACATCTTTGTAGCATCATTTTAAAGCGCATGCAGAGATAGACACTTATGTATACTTGAAATGCAGCTATTGCGTTGGGGTTAATGCGGTTAAAGCCATTTTGTCACTTTGCTGTCTGTTGTTTATTTCGTTTACACACTTTATTATAATACATCTTCTGATGTACAGATATTATTTTGGTCAGGCTATGCTTTGTACTCTACCCTGCGATGAAAAGCAAAGCTAGGAGTAATGCGCTTGATTCAGAGGTAAAACAGCTCCGCAAAAACGAAATAAGCTTTCATTACCATCCAAATACTTTTGTTGCAGGCCTGACTAAGCCTGGCTGCCAATGTGCAGCAATCAGAATGGAATGGGATCATGTCCCACTGACAGATGCGGTGCAAAGAGAGGAATACAATAAAGGGTTTTCCACGGATGACGCCAGAAGTCCCGATTGAGGCATGCCTGAGTTGCTGACATCATGCTGACTGGCCTTGTGGTTTTCTCACAGAGGGGAGCGGGCTCCACGGAAATGCGTGCAATTACAGAGCAGCCTCCAATTCCAAGCCTTTTCTTCTCGCACATCATCAGATGGTCTACGAGAAGACCACATTTGCTACACAGGAGAGGGAAGTACACAGTGGAGCTGTCCTTGTGCTCTGAAAGGGAATATGTATACCCAAATTAGTCTTGTTGAAGTTTACTTTGACTTTGACAGCTTGCTTTTTGCAGTAGATCTTTAAAAACAGCAGAGGGTTCCTGTTGTATACAGGATATTTAGCATGTCTGGAGTAGACCCTTAAAAACAGTCCAGTGCTGCTGTCATATAAAATATGTTTCACCAGCATTTTTGCAATAGATCCTTAAAAACAGCAGAGGTCCTGTCATACACAAGATATGTGACTAGCATGCTTGGAATAACCCGGGCGTTTCCGGGTAGCCTGCTGGGAAAAAACACAATACTTAATTGGCTAAAAGATTTGAGGGATAGTTTTGCTCATATCGGTATATTACACGAGCTTATGCGCCACAAAGAGACCCGGAAGTGCGGTGAAAAATGTTGGGATTGCGTGAAAGCGAGCTGAGAAAGAAGGCAGGCAGAGGACGCGGACGAGCTGTGGTGTCACGCGGAGCAGCTACAGTAAGGCTACATCTGCTGCTGTGAGGCCGGAGGCAATTTGCTGCTGCTGCTGCTACAGTGTGGTTACAGCTGCATGCACTTAATTGGAGCTTTTAAGCGTTCAACCTGAGACAAACTAGAAGGGGATATAGAGGATATCAAAAAAACTTTAAACTCAATGTCAAATAAAAAGTCTAGTGTACATGAGCTGATAGTAGAGGTCGACGGACAAAAAAAAAATGTTGTCTGAGAAGGATGAAATCATAACGCATACGATACGTATACGATATACAAGGAAGGATGATGTGTTAATAACTGGCCTGGAAACAAGACATCGTACATACGTACGCGTTGCAAACCCAGGACGAGCTGTGGGAGAAGATGCTCCTCCTGAAGAGCTTTGCACCCTTGAACAACAAGTCGCAGACTTCTTCCATAAACAGGGGATCAGTATCGAGCCAGACGCTACATCTGCATGCCATATCATTCCACACAAAAACAGTCAAGTCAAACCATCCATCATTATGCGATTTGCCAATAAAAAACACAAAACTGATTTACTGAAACAGGGTAAGAAACTAAAAGGTACAAATGTCAATGTCAAGGAGCACTTGATGAAAAAGAATGCAGATATTGCAAAAGAAGCACGGTTGTTGAAAAATCAAAATTACATTGTGGCAACTTGGATCTGGAACTGCAGGATTAGGACAAGGGTGAAAAAAGGAACACATGCAGTGCAAGTGAAAAGTAGAAATGATCTTGCAAAATTTAGACCAACAACATAAATAGATCTCTAGCTCCCAGGTGGATCTTATACAGGTAACGAGCTGACATTGGCAGCCCCCTCAGCTCGTTACCTGTATAAAAGAGACCTGTCCACAGAAGCAATCAATCAATCCAGATGCCAAACTCTGCACCATGGCCAAGACCAAAGAGCTTTCCAAGGGTGTCGGGGACAAGATTGTGGACCTACACAAGGCTGGAAAGGGCCACAAGACCATCCCCAAGCAGCTGGGTGAGAAGGTGACAACAGTTGGTGCAATTATTCGCAAATGGACGGATAAATTAACTGCCAATCTCCCTCGGTCTGCAGCTCCATGCAAGATCTCACCTCGTGGAGTTACAATGATAATGAGAACGGTGAGGAATCAGCCCAGAACTACTCGGTCAAAGATCTCAAGCCAGCTGGGACCATAGTCACCACAAAAACAGTTGGTAACACACTACGCCGTGAAGGACTGAAATCCTGCTGTGCCCGCAAGGTCCCCCTGCTCAAGAAAGTCCATCTACATGCCCGTTTGGAGTTTGCCACTGAACATCTGACTGATTCAGAGGAAGACTGGGGGAAAGTGTTGTGGTCAGATGAGACCAAAATTGAGCTCTTTGGCATCAACTCAAGTCGCCGTGTTTGGAGGAGGAATGCTGCTTATGACTGCTGCGATGCTTAGATAGCATTGCAGAGCATTCCCATCGTATAGATAAGTGTTATGTCTGCATTAGCACAGTGCTTCTGTTTCAATATGTGACTATTAGTTTTTAGTATTGGTTTTTAGATATGACATCATACATTTTATTTTACTATTTATATAAATTTTGTAAATAAAATACTATTAGTGAAGGAGAATTGTGGTTCCCGGTCCTTTCTGAAAATGTAGCCCTTGGCACAATTTTGTATTATGTATTATTATAGTGCAGTATTTATACTTGCCTATCATGCAGTGAAATATACCTCAGAACTGTAGGACTGCATTACAATGTTATTATGTGCAAAAGACAGAAAGAAAGAAAAAAGGCAATAGTTACAACACTAGCAGAAACCTAAAACCTAAATTACCGGAAGGCTCATTAATGTCGGTATCTTCCGTGCTGTTTTTTGGTCAAAATGAGTGTTGCAGTAAAGGGCATGAAACAGCAAAACTAGTGGTAGCTAAGGTTTTTTGTTGTACATTTACCTGCATGAAACATGAAACTACAACCAGAGGCTAACCAAACAAAGAAACAAACCAAATAAACAGACTTTGCTTCTTTCTACGACTAAATTCCACTTGGCTAATAAATAAAAAATGCTGCCTATAAATAAAGCAGTGTGAAAACAAGGCCAGAGTGGGGTATTTTTTAACCCGCTGTTTCAGACCTTTGCTTTCAAAGCTGTCTCTCACATTCCTCTCACTGTACACTCCCTCACCTTACTCGTCCTATTTAGTTATGCCAAACACGCCTCGCTCTATCTGTGTCGTGTACTCAAAGGCAAACCTCCCTACCCTCCCATCACATATTCCATCCACAGTGCGTGCTTTACAGCTCCGGCCCTTAGGCAGTGCTTCTTCTGCATGATTTATTGTCCCTTTTCCTCCCTTGGCCGCTCTCGTTGCTCCGGTCCCCCTTTTTCCTCTACTTCTAGCTTTCCTGACAAGAGGAATAAATAAACTTTCACTGCCGGGACATCATTGGTCTATTTANATTTTCAAAAAACCCCGGATCAGGACCAGAGCAATGAAACAGACTGTC
Organism: Oostethus manadensis; assembly: GCA_024372805.1. Taxonomy (NCBI): domain Eukaryota; kingdom Metazoa; phylum Chordata; class Actinopteri; order Syngnathiformes; family Syngnathidae; genus Oostethus; species Oostethus manadensis. The sequence goes on from QODF01000008.1 coordinate 905,879, forward strand.
ACAGTAAAAGGAATTCTTCTATGGAACAAGCTTCAGGAAGAAATAAAAGACTCTAAGACGATCCTGTTGTTCAAGAAATTCATAAAAGCTACAATAATGAAGAAGTATGAACAGTTAGAAGCTTCATAAATTGTAAAATTTCAGTCAAATGTTAGCAATGTATGTTGGGAAATTTGAAAGACTGGGAAAATCAAAATGTTAAAAATGTGCATTTTTCTGTAACTAAATTGAGGATATTAAATGTATAGAAATGATATAAAACTCAACTGTTAAATGATTGTTAATTGGAAAGGGGCAGATATTATAAGACTGTTCTTCTTTCTGCTCCTTTTCATTCATTTATTGTGTTGAGTTTATTGTAGTTGTTTGGAATGACTTGTTTTGATTTTGAATGAAATAAATTCAATAAAAAAATAAAAAATAAATAAATAAATCCTGAAAACAGCGGAAGGTTCCTGTCATATGGAAGATCTTTGACTCGCGCTTTGGAGTAGATCATTTCAAACAGCAAACGCTACTGTTATATACACTAGTATTTTCTTGCAGTAGATCTTTAAAAGCAGCAAACGGTTCCTGTCATATCCAGGATATGTGACTAGCATGTGCAAGTATCTACCTAGAAGTAAGTAAATCCTCAAAAACAGCAGCGCACTGCTGTCATAGAAAGGATCTCTCATGAAAGGATCTCTCACTTGCATTGTTGCAGTATATTCTCAAAAACAGAAGGCCGCTGCTGTCATATAGGATATTTGAGTAGCATTTTTTGAGAACATCCTTTAAACCAGCAGAGCAGTAAACATATTGTATTTTTGCAGTAAACAAAAACATAAGAGGGTTTTCTGTCATACATTGAGGGAAAAAACTATTTGAACCCCAGCTGATTTTGTAAGTTTGCCCACTAACAAAGAAATGATCAGTCTACAATTTCAATGGTAGCTTTATTTGAACACTTGAGAGACAACAATGACAAAAAAATCCAGAAAAATGCGTTTAAAAAAGAGTTATAAATTAATTTGCATTTCCATGTAGGAAATAAGTATTTGATCCCCTAATCCATCAGCAAGATCTCTCGCTCCCAGGTGGATCTTATACAGGTAACGAGCTGACATTGGCAGCCCCCTCAGCTCGTTACCTGTATAAAAGAGACCTGTCCACAGAAGCAATCAANCGCCCAAAGCCAGCTGGGATAGGCTCCAGCATCCCCGTGACCCTAATGAGGATAAGCGGTACAGAAAATGAATGAATGAATGAATGAATGAACATAAATAGAAAATACACTAACATGGAACAGAAGGATGAAATATACGACATAGGTACACTTGTTGATCAACATATATTTAGAGTAACAAATACCTGCGAATATTATAATCAAGAATCACTGAATGAGAAAAATGTGGAAAACAATGCTATTTTTATTATTCATATAAGCAGTAGAAGTATGTACAATAACATTTCAAAAATAAGAAAAAACCTGGGTGAGTTCAAAAAGAAGTTGAGTATCATTGCAGTAACAGAGACGTGGTTTAAAGGTGAAATCATGGGTGATGTTCAAATGGAGGGGTATGAACTTTATTCTTTAAACAGAAAAAAGAAAAGAGTTGCACTGTACATAAATTCAGATTTGAAAAGCACATCGGTAAATGAAATGACTGCAATGGAAAATGAAATAGAAATGATAACAGTGGAAATTATATCAACAGAATCAAAAAACATCGTGATAAGTTGTGTTTATAGACCCCCAGAGCATCATTTATGGAAAGATTAACTGACCAATTAGAGATGAATAATAATAAAAAAACAAATCATGTGCGGTGACTTTAACATCAACTTGGAAAACATAAAAGATCAGAGAACAACGGACTTTTGCACACAATGAGTAGCATGGGCCCGTTTCATTTAATAACTAAGCCAACAAGAATTACCTCTCCAAGCGCCACCATAATCGATAATTTATGACAAATATGACAGATGACATTATTCTGAGTGGTATCTTGATGACCGACCTAAGTGATCATCTACCACTTTTTACCATGTTTAGGTACAATCGTTGTAAAATTATAACCAATAATGCAGACAAGGAAAGAAGAAACAGATCATTAAAAGCTCTAGAAGCGCTAAACAAACATCTTAAAATACAGCGATGAACATAGAAAGAGGTAAAGAAACTAAATTTCTAGGAGTCAACATTGATGAGGACCTGAGCTGGAAATCACATATAAATTATACAAAGGGTAAAGTTGCCATATCTATTGCCGTTTTGCATAAAGTGAAATTCTTTTTGACTCACTCAGCTCTGCTCAATTTATACAACACAATGATTTTGCCATATTTAACATACTGTGTAGAAATTTGGGGATCAACCTGTAAAACATTCACCAATCCATTGTTTATCTTACAAAAAAAAGCCATGAAAGCCATAAATAACAAAAGATATAGAGAGCCATCAAACCCATTGTTTATTAAATGTAAGACTTTAAAATTTTATGATATAGTTGAGCATAAAATTCTTCAGGTTTTGTACAAAGCTAATAAAAATATGTTACCAGCAAACATTCAGGAAGATTTGAAAAACTAGACTGTCACTACAATCTGAAAGAAAAAGATATTTTCAAAAAACCCCGGATCAGGACCAGAGCAATGAAACAGACTGTCACAGTAAAAGGAATTCTTCTATGGAACAAGCTTCAGGAAGAAATAAAAGACTCTAAGACGATCCTGTTGTTCAAGAAATTCATAAAAGCTACAATAATGAAGAAGTATGAACAGTTAGAAGCTTCATAAATTGTAAAATTTCAGTCAAATGTTAGCAATGTATGTTGGGAAATNAGTTTTGCCCATATCGGTATATTACACGAGCTTATGCGCCACAAAGAGACCCGGAAGTGCGGTGAAAAATGTTGGGATTGCGTGAAAGCGAGCTGAGAAAGAAGGCAGGCAGAGGACGCGGACGAGCTGTGGTGTCACGCGGAGCAGCTACAGTAAGGCTACATCTGCTGCTGTGAGGCCGGAGGCAATTTGCTGCTGCTGCTGCTACAGTGTGGTTACAGCTGCATGCACTTAATTGGAGCTTTTAAGCGTTCAACCTGAGACAAACTAGAAGGGGATATAGAGGATATCAAAAAAACTTTAAACTCAATGTCAAATAAAACGTCTAGTGTACATGAGCTGATAGTAGAGGTCGACGGACAAAAAAAAAATGTTGTCTGAGAAGGATGAAATCATAACGCATACGATACGTATACGATATACAAGGAAGGATGATGTGTTAATAACTGGCCTGGAAACAAGACATCGTACATACGTACGCGTTGCAAACCCAGGACGAGCTGTGGGAGAAGATGCTCCTCCTGAAGAGCTTTGCACCCTTGAACAACAAGTCGCAGACTTCTTCCATAAACAGGGGATCAGTATCGCTACATCTGCATGCCATATCATTCCACACAAAAACAGTCAAGTCAAACCCTCCATCATTATGCGATTTGCAAATGGAAAACACAAAACTGATTTACTGAAACAGGGTAAGAAACTAAAAGGTACAAATGTCAATGTCAAGGAGCACTTGATGAAAAAGAATGCAGATATTGCAAAAGAAGCACGGTTGTTGAAAAATCAAAATTACATTGTGGCAACTTGGATCTGGAACTGCAGGATTAGGACAAGGGTGAAAAAAGGAACACATGCAGTGCAAGTGAAAAGTAGAAATGATCTTGCAAAATTTAGACCAACAACATAAATAGATCTCTAGCTCCCAGGTGGATCTTATACAGGTAACGAGCTGACATTGGCAGCCCCCTCAGCTCGTTACCTGTATAAAAGAGACCTGTCCACAGAAGCAATCAATCAATCCAGATGCCAAACTCTGCACCATGGCCAAGACCAAAGAGCTTTCCAAGGGTGTCGGGGACAAGATTGTGGACCTACACAAGGCTGGAAAGGGCCACAAGACCATCCCCAAGCAGCTGGGTGAGAAGGTGACAACAGTTGGTGCAATTATTCGCAAATGGACGGATAAATTAACTGCCAATCTCCCTCGGTCTGCAGCTCCATGCAAGATCTCACCTCGTGGAGTTACAATGATAATGAGAACGGTGAGGAATCAGCCCAGAACTACTCGGTCAAAGATCTCAAGCCAGCTGGGACCATAGTCACCACAAAAACAGTTGGTAACACACTACGCCGTGAAGGACTGAAATCCTGCTGTGCCCGCAAGGTCCCCCTGCTCAAGAAAGTCCATCTACATGCCCGTTTGGAGTTTGCCACTGAACATCTGACTGATTCAGAGGAAGACTGGGGGAAAGTGTTGTGGTCAGATGAGACCAAAATTGAGCTCTTTGGCATCAACTCAAGTCGCCGTGTTTGGAGGAGGAATGCTGCTTATGACTGCTGCGATGCTTAGATAGCATTGCAGAGCATTCCCATCGTATAGATAAGTGTTATGTCTGCATTAGCACAGTGCTTCTGTTTCAATATGTGACTATTAGTTTTTAGTATTGGTTTTTAGATATGACATCATACATTTTATTTTACTATTTATATAAATTTTGTAAATAAAATACTATTAGTGAAGGAGAATTGTGGTTCCCGGTCCTTTCTGAAAATGTAGCCCTTGGCACAATTTTGTATTATGTATTATTATAGTGCAGTATTTATACTTGCCTATCATGCAGTGAAATATACCTCAGAACTGTAGGACTGCATTACAATGTTATTATGTGCAAAAGACAGAAAGAAAGAAAAAAGGCAATAGTTACAACACTAGCAGAAACCTAAAACCTAAATTACCGGAAGGCTCATTAATGTCGGTATCTTCCGTGCTGTTTTTTGGTCAAAATGAGTGTTGCAGTAAAGAGCATGAAACAGCAAAACTAGTGGTAGCTAAGGTTTTTTGTTGTACATTTACCTGCATGAAACATGAAACTACAACCAGAGGCTAACCAAACAAAGAAACAAACCAAATAAACAGACTTTGCTTCTTTCTACGACTAAATTCCACTTGGCTAATAAATAAAAAATGCTGCCTATAAATAAAGCAGTGTGAAAACAAGGCCAGAGTGGGGTATTTTTTAACCCGCTGTTTCAGACCTTTGCTTACAAAGCTGTCTCTCACATTCCTCTCACTGTACACTCCCTCACCTTACTCGTCCTATTTAGTTATGCCAAACACGCCTCGCTCTATCTGTGTCGTGTACTCAAAGGCAAACCTCCCTACCCTCCCATCACATATTCCATCCACAGTGCGTGCTTTACAGCTCTGGCCCTTAGGCAGTGCTTCTTCTGCATGATTTATTGTCCCTTTTCCTCCCTTGGCCGCTCTCGTTGCTCCGGTCCCCCTTTTTCCTCTACCTCTAGCTTTCCTGACAAGAGGAATAAATAAACTTTCACTGCCGGGACATCATTGGTCTATTTAGCGAGATGTTGAAGGAGTCAACAGCTCATGTAAAGTGCAACGCAACGACCCATGTGAGTATTTGGTAGTTAGTTGGAGTTACTATGCAAAAACTACACTACTCGATATTTTTGATAACATCTTGTGGATAAGTGCAAGAATACGTTACATTTTAGGGTTAGGGTGTCTTTGTTTTCATAAACCCCCTCTTATTTTTTAACACACATTCATACTGTACAATTAAAATGATTTGTTACAATGCAAACCGCAATTCCCGCCATGCCTTTCTTGTCACACTAAAAGTTTCACAAATGCAGTTGGTATAGTTGCCATAAAATAGCAGATTGTTTATGCTACCCCGGTGAGGGAATTTCAAATCATGCTTCTAGACTATAAAAAAAAGAAATATGAAATAATGCAATTTGCAGCGGCAAGGAAAGAGAAAACTAATTAAACAGGCGCCAACTGAGTAAAACAGCTCTGCTTGCCAGCATGCTTTAATCACTTAAAACGTCATTAAGGAAAAGCCACGTAAACCAACATTTACAGTCTAATGCATTTGCTCCTTACATAGAGACGCGCTGTACCCCCCGCGATGCCATTTGCCATTGAGATGAATAAACTGTTAGCACAATGAGTGAATGAAGCATCCCACTGAGCGCACAAAAAACAACCCCCCCATGCTGATATATGTCTTGGCATCCTAAAGCACAGAGAAGAGCAGCATGTTTGCTTTTGGAGCTTGTGGAGGTTTGCAGGTTGTTCTGATAGGCGGATTCCAGTGCATCGTTGGCTGACCTGCTGCACATATTTGGGAAGCACGTCAAGCGTTTGTATGTCATCTTTATTGGTTATTTAAAAAATGTAATGTGGGGCAAAACATGCAAAGCAACAAAATGCCCACCCATCCATTTTCTTCTGCTTATTCGAGTTCAGGATGTGAAGGCAGCACTTTCATCAGGGAAGTCCGTTTATTCCTCCACTTGATTACATCCTCACTTGAGGTCAGCAGACCTCCTCCCAGCTGTAAACGGTATGGACAGGGTACTGCCTTCTTTTTCGGAGTTGTCAGACGGCTTTCCAGAACTTCTTTACAGCCATGACCCATGGCCCCGCTGAACTGAGTTTTATTATTTGATTATTTGATTTTAGGGGTTCAGTTCAGACTAACAAGTCAAGGCTCAAGGAGTTTTAGAAGGGAACTTGCTGATTAGCACATAAACCAGTATTTACCAGTATTACCTTTTCACATTTTATGACATATTGATATTGGGGTTTTTCTCAGCATAAGTTATAATCATCCAAATATTTCCGTATTAAGAAATACATTCTGGCCCATCACTACATCTCAGACCTCCTCCAAATTCATACTCCAGAAAAAAATAAATAAGGTCCGAAAGCCAACTCCAACTAATGGTGCCTGAGACAAGACTTAGGAATCAAACTACAGTACGGATCAAGTAAAGAACTACAACAATGCTCTACATTACAAACAGTTGATGTTTGCAAAATACAACCAAGCACAGTGGTGAAATATTCCTTGGAGAGTACATTTTCTGTCTGTTGACTGTCAATGCTATGTTTGTTACCGTCACCTTTTACTTACACCGGGAACTTTTCATCCTAGTGAGACGCTAAAAAATGTTTTGTTATAATTGTTATACACCACTCAGCACTGTTATAATTATTTCTTATGATTATCATTCATCAGGACTGCAATGTAGGTTATTTGCGATGATAAGGACATCGACTATTCAACACACTGTCACATGACCTTACTTATGCATTTAAACGTATTTACTGCAGGAAGTGTACATATGTATTAAAATAGGAGAAAGCCTACGGGGGAGGATTAAATAAGATTTGCCTCTTCCTACTCCTTTTGGACGTGTGGAAGTGTCGATTGTATTAAGTGATGCATTCTAATGTCATGTACATGCATGTTCAAATACAGTTAAACCGTTACCAAAAGACCAGTGGAGATCGGGCCTTGTCTGTAGTCGGCCCTAAGCTGTGGATCACATTCCCCCCTCGTGTAAAAACGGCCCCCGCAGCGGAATACTTGACGTCTCGTCTTAAAACCCACTTTTATTTTCTGGCTTTTAACTCGGCTTGAGTTGTCTGGTCCTCTGTGTGGTTTACTACGATATTCTTTTATTTTAGTTTGAATTGGTTTTCATTACAGTATCTTAGTTTTTATTTTAATTTCTATATCCTTTTATTTATTGTTTGTGAAATTACATTTTTAAATCTCATTTCTCGTACTTTTTTCTCATAATGTTGCCACTTTTAATCTCGAAATTTTACGGGGTTTTTTTGTTTTGTTTTTTATGTGGCTCTAATATAAAAATAAAGTAGATTGGATTCTTAATTCTAAGATCATGACTTTTTCTCATAATACATGTTTCTGTAAATTCTACCCTTCTTGTGATATTCTACTATGCCGACCGGTTTATCAAACCGCTACAACGAAAGAGAGCGAGACTGACAAAGTGTGTGATGAAGATGAAGAAGAAGAAGAAGAGAATGACTTTAGCGGTTTTTAGTTTAGGAGGATGAGGATGCTGATGAATGACTTTTCTGGAAGGTTACTGTTGAACGATATATATTGCATACAATGTTCTGCATTGGGCCGCACGGTGGCTGAGTGGTTAGCACATTGGCCACACAGTCAGGAGATCTGGAAGACCAGGGTTCGAATCTCCGTTGGGCATCTCTGTGTGGAGTTTGCATGTTCTCCCCGTGCGTGTGTGGGTTTTCTCCGGGTACTCCGGTTTCCTCCCACATTCCAAAAACATGCATGTTAGGTTAATTGGCAACTCTAAAAAATTGTCCATAGGTATGAATGTGAGTGTGACTGGTTGTTTGTCTATATGTGCCCTGCGATTGACTGGCGACCAGTCCAGGGTGTACCCCGCCTCTCGCCCAAAGCCAGCTGGAATAGGCTCCAGCATCCCCGTGACCCTAATGAGGATAAGCGGTACAGAAAATGAATGAATGTTCTGCATTGTTCGGAAAAAGCATTTATTTCCACAAAAAATGCAAAATCTTTTGGCGTTGCCACGCATGGCTTATAGGCATGCGCCCTATTATAAATCTTTTTTTTTTGTTAAATTTAGTGTGTGCAGCAAATATACCGGTGACAAAAGCGCACCTATTCAAGGTATATTGTTGTTGACTTCTATCACTACCAAATGAAAATCAATGAAAAACATATTGATGGTTTTTAATTCAAGCGATTGTCAGCCAGGAAAGATTTAACTTGACATGCCATATTCTTTAAGCAAGCTTTGAGGCAGATTGCAGGATTAAGACCAACCCAGAGAAGTGTGCTGTGGCCATAAAGGATTTGAATGCTAAGCACTGACTGTAAATGTTGTCATTTTGTCTTAGAGAGGCTAATGGCCTCTCTAAGACGCATTTTATTGTCTGTTGCCAGTACGACTGCGTCACCACAGCAAGCATACACCAGCTTTATGCCATTGCATTGTTAAAAGGGTCACACACGCCACACACCACTGTATGTTGTAAAAGCTACGAGAAACGGGCGGTTTATTCGTGATGTTACGCTCCCCCCCCACATACTACAGAAGCACATCAAGCATAATGAGTGCGAGCGAGAGAGGTATAAAATAGATTGTCTTATTTATTTTTAATCACACTCTTGTTTTGCTCTTTGGCGGCACTCACCAAGCGAATCCATTTTCTTGGAGAACAACGTGATCACAATTAAACGCCTCTATTGAGGTAAACATCCGATGTCCAATGTCCACTTGGACTCCGGCTACCTTTCTACTTAGGTGGGGTAAAGTAATGACTTAATAACATGATCTAGGCTAGGCAAAGTTCCACTTTGATTGATCTCGTTAATGAACAAGTCGATATCCACCGCGTAGAAAGCTGGGACTGTGAGTATGTTTCTGCAAAGTTTCTGCAGGGCTTTGCTCAAGGAGTCATTTAATTGTACTCTGCTGAACTCGACCCCATTTGTATGGCAACTGACTCATCAAGTCCTTCTTCTTCTTTCCCGTCTTTTTGCTTCTGTTCTGATTTTTGCTACACAGCATGACCCACAATATTGTTTGGCTTTGGTACCGAACCTTGGAGTCAGGTCCCTAATCCAAAGATCCAATAAAAGCCCATCCAGTAAAAGATGAAATTGGAAAAAAAATGGGTGTGCAAAATACTTTTAGGGTAGAACTAATCATTTGACATGGTTACGGATCAATTTGTGGGGTGATTTAGAGTATACGTCCTATTTTTTTAAACAAACTCTCTTCCACCCAACAGTTATTTATTGATGGTCTGTAGTGGTAGAGCAGCACTTCTCCCAGCACCACGACACAGCAGTGTGGGCACAGTGAGGGGGAACTACTACTATTGTAGCTAAGGAGCTGAATATTCAACCTCCACTTGAAACTAACTTCATCACGGAAAACAGCGGACATGTCCGCATGGCGGTGGTGCGTTTTCTTCGTGTTCCAGGTGGTGGGAGTCAAATGGCAACTAGCTTTGAGGCTCATTACTGTACCTACTATGTTGGAGTGTGGCCCAGAGTCCAATCTCCTGGCAGAAACCGATTTTGTCTGATCTTGAAAATACAGCTGATCGGCAGCTGATCTCGATTCTGAAAATCAGGTCGACGTCCTTACTTGTTATTACTAAAAAGTGCCAGCTTAATGTCAACATACATGGTCAACCGGTTTTGTTGACGGCCTTTTCTTTAAAAAAGTGTCAACATTTCTTTTAAAAAGTGTCAAAAAGAACCGGCACTTACTTTAAAAGCTCAAAGACCAGACATACATTCTTCTTTTGCCGTAGACTTTTCAGTCGTAGGCTGTGGGTTTAAAAATCCGTCACCCATTCTCCTTACGTCCCGGGAGAAATTACAAGTCAATATGCAAGCAATGGCTAGTTTAGCTTACGTCAATGCAAGGAATGTTGACTTAAATGGGTGCCGTTGCATTAATAAGACTACAAATGTCACTTTTGCAGTTCTGTGTATTACTTGTTTTGCAGGTATTTTGTTAAGCATTTTTAGCACTTGTATAAACTGTTTCTGTATGTTTAAAAGTGCTGACCATATTAAGAGTTTTTACTTGTTCAGTAGACCGTAGAGAGGGAACCGACTAGATACACAATGGCTGCATTACTTTTGGCAAGCCGTAACGCTGCAGCAGACCAAAATAGTTTGTCGTCAATCACAATGCCCCACATAAATCCATTAGCAAGCATGTTGCCCAAGCTGCTGAGCTATAACCACATGTTTTTAATTAAATGCACAATGAGATTTTCTTGCAGTCCTGTAAGAATTGTGCTTAATTAGATGAATAGACCCAAAATGTATGCGAGTCAGCAAAAAAAGAAGAAAGAACAAAACAAGTCTTTGTTTACCAAAGATAATGGTATGGTAAAAATGTATACATCTACGTGTCCTTTTTTAATTAAAAAAAATAGTTTGATAGATTAAACAGATAAATACAATAACATTTAGTGACCAGTCCAGGGTGTACCCCGCCTCTCGCCCAAAGTCTGCTGGGATAGGCACCAGCATCCCCGTGACCCTAATGAGGATAAGCGGTATAGAAAATGAATGAATGAATGAATGAATGAACATTTAGTGTTACAAAAATATATGTGAATTGGTTAAAAGGTGAAATAATGAATGTAATTGTTTATTAATTAATGAAATTGTCAAACATAGCATCAGCATCCGCAACTAAAGTATTTTTATTTCATGACCGGTATTTTTTTGTTGATTTATAGTACATCATGGCTTCATGAAATAGACTGTATACAAATAATTACAAACACAAACACTTCAATATCCCCGTGCGTTACAAGTTTTACTCCGGTTTCCTCCCACATTCCAAAAACATGCATGTTAGGTAATTGGTGACTCTAAATTGTCAATTAGAGTGTGAATGTGAGTTTGAATGGTTGTTTGTCTATAGGTGCCCTGCGATTGACTGGCAACCAGTTCAGGGTGTACCCCGCCTCTCGCCTAAAGCCAGCTGGGATAGGCTCCAGCATACCTTGGACCCTAATGAGGCTAAGCGGCATAGAAAATGAATGAATATGATTTTTCTTTATTACAAAAATGACCTCGATAAGTACGTTTAATACGTTTAATAAACAATATTTTAATGGTTAAAGCTTTAAAAAAAACTGTTTATGACTTTCTAAATATGTTTTGTTTTTACATTTTCAGAGCCCTGTAGATATGACCTTTATAACCCTTTTATTCCGTTTTTACAAACAGTACTTTAAAAAATTATAATAAGAAAAAACATTTAAAATAAAATTTAAAAAAAGTAAAATAACTAAAGAACCAAAAAAGAAATCCTCAAAATATATGTATACAAATTTATAATTATAATGTTGTATGTATGCACAAAACCACCACACCTAAATAATACATTTATATTGTCATCAAAGAATGATTGTTACATGCAATATGTTATGTTTAAACAAAAGTTCACATACACATGGCTAACTTTGTCTTGTTGTTTTGAACTGGCCCATACTGCCTGCTAGAGCACATTTACCAAAACACTGACAAACAAGCTAAAGCCTTGTGCACTAAATGTGATCACTGAAGCCTAAATAAACCATCCTTCCATATGAGTGTTGATAAGGTCACGCTAAAAGGCCTGTCTATAGCTAAACAAACATTTTTTTCCGACAGCGGACAGCTTTGCAGGCACAGCTTGCACTGCAATATGACTTTTCAGCAATAAAGCCTTTATCTAGCTCCAGCACAGAGGGTATAGCGGGCCTTTATGTTGCATTCTTTTTAGAGTTTATTTTTCAACCCAGAAACAACAAAAGAGGGACAAAAGCAGCAGCGGTGTGCGCCATCGATGCGGATGGATGAAGGGCCGCGCTCCTTGCAGTCATCCATTATCTACACCACTCAGCAGGGTCGCCCATCCAAGATGACATTGACTGTGAGGCGCTTTACACCCCGGAGATGCCACTAATCAATCAATCTGATGTAGTGAGACAGGCGAGCATTCACACCTACAGTATGTAAAAGCAATTTGGTGGCCCTATTTCGCCCAACACTTTGCAGACTTTAGCAAAGGAAAGAAAAACATACGCGCTTCGTAGCGGTGACAATCACACTCGTAACTCGTGATATTACAGTGGAACTCGTTCTTTCCACTGGACCCCCCTGAGTCCAGATGAGCGGTTTTCGACATCACAAAAACGGATACTAACCATCACATTTACTTGTGACTTTGGATGGAACCATACAGACGATTAATGGGTAATGATAATGGAATTTTAGATTTAGCGATATATTATTGGCCCAATATTGTATATATATGAATGTTTATTTTGGCAGATATTTCTATTGTATATCCCTATAATGAAAACCGATTTTTTTTTAAAGATACTATATGCAGGCCTATAGGCTCGCTTAATTTCTGGCACACAAATGAGCTTATCAAAACAACTTATTGTTTAGCTAGTAACTGACTAAGGTTATGTCTGTGATGTCTCCTTGCAATTTGCAACGACTGCAAAGCGAGGCCCAACCAAGACCTCCTTCAATACTTCCAAATCTCAGGTCAAAAGCCTTTAATCTGACATTCGTGCAGTGTATCGCACCGGATAACCAGCCATTCTCTATTGTGCAAGGTACTTTTGGAGTTCCTCGAGCCACGCTTTTCCATGCCCAATCCAAAGTACTTCTCGGATGTTTCCGTACCAGAGTTGTACAATGTTGTTTACAGCCAAGTCGAGAACCTATTTGCTGATGCCGTATCTATTAGCTTCACATCAGATATGTGTTCATTCCATGACACAAACATGTGTTACTCATATTAGTATCGGTTGATATTTGCACAATATTGGCATATCAGATATCTGCAAAAAAACAAACATTATGGGACATCTCTAGTTTTTATATGATATTTTATAATCTAACACCTGCTGCGGTAATTTTTTTGTATGTGTATGTGTCATGTCCGGCATGACACGTTGGATGTCACCTTTGGTTTTCCATTGTTGTGCTCTAATTTTGGTTTTGTGTTACCTGTTGGGTGTGTTGCTAGTTTCTGGTTCATTGCATTTCATTTGTTTGTTTCTCTACTGATGCTAAATGTCTCGTGGGTTTTTTGATTTTATGTTGGTTCTAGTCTTTGTATTTTGGTTTAGTTTTGCTGCTCCCTGTCAGCTTCCTTTTTTTTCCACAAAAGACTCTTTTGGACTGCACCTTTATTACGTGTCATTGCACCTTGGAGTAGCACATCACACTCACGCACCTAAACGCGCCAGCTTGTCTTGACTACAATGACATTAAATGTGCAGTCAGTCACAGCATCACCTGACAAATAAGAAAACAAATAACGATGACATAAAATAAATAGCAATATTTGTCCATTGAACTGTGTTATAAATGTATTTTCTGTGTGATTCCAATCGTTTTTTAAATATTTTTTCAAATTGTTGCCGAAACTTTTATTTCCACCATGGCTTTCTACAGCCTGTGTAATGTCTTTAATTATTCATTATTCTTACTAATCAGACAATGTAATACAGAGAAATCGGTAGTTGCAGTACTTGTCTCATCCTGAGAGGTAGAGGGTGTGTGTGTGAGCTGGATGGTACTTGTCATTGCAGTCCTTCCATAGACTGGAAAAGGATCATATACCAAGCTCACCAGGAGGTGATCCGATTTGACAACAAAGTGTCAGAACCTTTCTTGGAGAAGGATCGAATGCATGTACCAGAAAAAGAGTCCTGAACTACTGTGTACACCCAACGCTACGTCTAATCACTACGACACTTATTAACTCGTCATTCCTTTGTGAGCACATTGTCCTTACTCACCCACAATCCCACTAAGTTGTGTCCTATTTATTGTTATTTATTATGATTGCTATATCATTTATTTACCGTGACAAGAACTTTTACCACTATTTTACCGCTTTGTCACATTTCTTTAAACTTGCTAAGAGTACATCTGGAATGCAGGAAGTGTACAAACGTATTAAAATAGGGAAAATCCTTCAGGGCTAGGATTAAAGAAGTGGAACTGTCCATTGTATTAAGTGAAGTATTCCGATGTAATTATATGCATGTTCAAATAAAATGAAACCATTACCATTGTTATCCTCTTAATGGGCCACCTGTGTTACCTTAAAAACAACTCCAAAAGAGTCCGTACCTTAAAGTTTGAGAACCATTGCCATAAGCCTTTTTGACATCACAGTGCAGAAGTAGAATTTTGCGCACGAAAACCGCTAATAATGATGCTGTTTATGCTCTTCAGGGACAGGGAGGGTATCCTGTGACATGCTCATGAATTCCCAGCCTGCCTCTGCGATCCACATTAGTATGTATGCCGAGTAGACCAAAGTCCTCTGTTGACGCCTTGACCCTCAAACTGCTGTCAGGTATGGGAGACGCTTCCATCCATTCAAAAAGTAAGTGCACTGACAGGAAGCTGAAAGGAGACCACAGAGTCAGAAAGTGCTTCCTCATTGTCTAGACGCATTATAGGCTCCGGTGTCGGCCCCTTCCAGCACACACACAATCACCAATCTCACACACTCCCTTTCAAGCTCACCATCACTTAATCAGCAAGTTCATTTCCATTCTAGGCGCTGTGCTGTGTGCTGGCGGGTCAAAGCGCTGATTGTGTGGCGAGCTGATGGAGTCAGAAACTAGCACTTCCCCAGTTGGACTCCCTGCTCTTACATCACTTCGCAAGATGG
This sequence comes from Oostethus manadensis, assembly GCA_024372805.1. Taxonomy (NCBI): domain Eukaryota; kingdom Metazoa; phylum Chordata; class Actinopteri; order Syngnathiformes; family Syngnathidae; genus Oostethus; species Oostethus manadensis. The sequence continues at coordinate 920,993 of QODF01000008.1, forward strand.
ACATACACATTTTCACAGCAGCTTTCTATGCAGGACTTTAAGGTCGAAATCTCTGATAGTAGGAGATTCTCTTCAGGCTACATTTATTCAAACAGAATTTCTATGGAAAAACAGAACCATCTTATGTGCCACTCAACCTCACTGGGGTCGCGGAGGTATGTCGGAGCCTATCCCAGCTGACTTCAGGCAAAAGGCGGGCTACATCCTAGACTTGTCGCCAGTCAGTTCCAAGGCACATTCAGACAAACTACCATTCACTCTCACATTCATACCTAAGAACATTTTAGAGTCAGCAATTGACCTAACATGCATGTTTTTGGATTGTGGGAGGAACCTGCACCCCTCCTTGAATCACCACCTTATCATGGTGGAGGGGTCTGAGTGCCCGAGTGATCCTAGGAGCTATGTGGTCAGGGGCTTTACGCCCCTGGTAGGGTCTCCCAAGGCAAACAGGTTCTAGGTGATGGACCAGACTAAGACTGATTCAGAAGACCCAAATGAAGAAGAGCAAGAGCAGTGACTGCACCTCGCCCGGACGTGGGATACCGGGGCCTCACCCTGGAGCCAGGCCTGGGGAAGGGGGTCGCAGGCGAGCGCCTGGTGGCCAGGCCTTCCCCCGTGGGGCTTGGCCGGGCCTAGCTCGAAGAAGCCACACGGGAACTCCCCTCTGCAGACCCACCACCTCCAGGGGCAAGCATAAGGGTCCGGTGCATTGCGATTTGGGCAGTGGTCGAGGGCGGGTGTCCGGGCGACCTGGTCCTCGGCAACCAAATCTGGTTCTTGCTTGCTGACCTCAACTGTGGAGATAGTTGGTCGGTGGAAGGAATACTTTGAGGCCCTTCTCAATCCCACTGACATACCTTCCGTAGAGGAAGCCGAGTCTGAGGATACGTACGTGGACAGTTCTATCACCGTGGCTGAGGTAATTGGGGTAGTTAAATTACTCCCCAGTGGCAAGGCTCCGGGGGTAGACGAGTTCCGCTCAGAATTTCTCAAGGCTCTGGATGTTGGAGGACTGTGTTGGTTGACACGCCTCTACAACATTGCATGGAAGTCAGGAACAGTACCTCTGGACTGGCAGACCGGGGTGGTGGTCCCCATTTTTAAAAAGGGTGACCGGAGGGTGTGTTCCAACTATAGGGGGATCACACTCCTCAGCCTTCCTGGGAAAGTCTACTCCAGGGTGCTGGAGAGAAGGGTACGACCGTTAGTCGAACCTCGGTTAGAGGAGCTGCAATGTGGTTTTCGTCCCGGTCGCGGAACACTGGACCAGCTCTACACCCTTGCAAGGGTACTCGAGGGTATGTGGGAGTTTGCCCAACCAGTCTACATGTGCTTTGTAGACCTGGAAAAGGCATTCGACCGTGTCCCTCGTGGTGTCCTGTGGGGGGTGCTCCGGGAGTACGGGATTGATGGTCCGCTTCTACGTGCCATTCGGTCCTTGTACAATCGAAGCAGGAGCCTGGTTCGCATTGCCAGCAGTAAGTCGAGCTTGTTTCCGGTGAACGTTGGCCTCCGCCAAGGCTGCCCTTTGTCACCGATTCTGTTCATAATCTTCATGGACAGAATTTCTAGGCGCAGTCAAGGTGTTGAGGGAGTCCAGCTTGGTGACCTTAGGATCTCGTCTCTGCTATTTGCAGACGATGTGGTCCTTATGGCCTCATCAGGCTGTGACCTTCAGCGTTTACTGGAGCGGTTTGCAGCTGAGTGTGAAGCTTCTGGGATGAGACTCAGCACCTCCAAATCCGAGGCCATGGTTCTCAGTCGGAAACGGGTGGACTGTACCCTCCGGGTTGGGAGTGAGGTCTTGCCTCAGGTGGAGGAGTTCAAGTATCTCGGGTTCTTGTTCACGAGTGAGGGAAGGTTGGAGCGTGAGATCGACAGACGGATCGGTGCAGCATCTGCAGTAATGCGGTCGCTGTACCGGACCGTCGTGGTGAAGAGAGAGCTGAGCCGGAAGGCAAAGCTCTCTGTTTACCGATCGATCTACGTTCCCACCCTCACCTATGGTCATGAGTTATGGGTCATGACCGAAAGAACGAGATCGCGGATACAAGCGGCGGAAATGAGTTTCCTCCGTAGGGTGGCTGGACTCACCCTAAGAGTTAGGGTGAGGAGCTCGGCCATCCGGGAGGAGCTCAGAGTAGAGCCGCTGCTCCTTCACATCGAGAGGAGCCAGTTGAGGTGGCTCGGGCATCTAGTCCGGATGCCTCCCTGGTGAAGTGTTTCGGGCATGCCCAGCCAGGAGAAGGCCCCGGGGAAGACCTAGGACAGGCTGAAAGGACTATGTCTCACAGCTGGCCTGGGAACGCCTTGGTATCCTCCCGGTGGAGCTAGAAGAGGTCGTCGGAGACCGGGAAGTCTGGACTTTCCTATTGAAACTGCTGCCCCCGCGACCCGGACCCGGATAAGTGGAAGAAAATGGAATGGACTGGGAGGAAGCTGCAGTACCCGCACAAAACCTATGCACGCACATGCAAGCGCCACACAGAGATGCCCAACGGAGATCTTCCACATTGAACAGATCCTCCAGATCTTCTGTGGCTAAAATGCTAGCCATTAGCCCACCGGGCAGTCTGTGACATTACAAAGAATATGCAGTACAAACCCTACAAAACCCCTAAGTCGACGCCACACAACAATCGACCAGTTGTTCCCAAACTTTTTTTGCAGCGCCCCCCTTTTGGAGATAAAATAAGCCCCCCCACCTCCACCCCACCCTGAAAAATATGGTAATAATGACACATGTTCGTGGTAGCACCGCCCCCCCCCCCCATCATAGCGCCGGACCCCCCACTTTGAAAACCACTGACCTAAACCAAAACAAGCAATTGCTTACACATTGACTTGTAATTTTGGCCAAAGACGTGTGACTAATGGAAAAATATAAATAACAATGTAAAAAACACATATTAAACTTATGTATTTTCTTGCAGTGTCTGTGGTAGAATCCAAGTTAATGCTGCCATGCATTTATTTTGGAGCGTATTTTGCACTGAACAGGAAGTCATCTTTTAATTGTGGTGCTGTTGTCCATTCATGCTGTTTACTGATACAACACAATTTTCATAGAAATGATACCTTTGGATCTCATATTTTCTGTCAACATGACCAGCTGACCAACTATGCAGATGTCAACTTAAGCGGGCACTTTTCAGTAATAAGAAGAGTGTGCTTAGAGTGCCTAGTGCAGTATACGTATCGCCCTGTTCTCCCTCTGTGTTCTTCTCCAGGTACTCCAGCCAGACTCTATAATCAGATACAAGCTATTTCTGCACTGGAGGTCTATCTGGTCCAATCAGCACTGCACAAACAGGAGATGAAGTTGACGCCGACACGGCTGTATCTCACTCTCCTGTCTCTCCCTGCTCATCCGCAGCTTCTCCAATCAGATCCCATGACTACAAACCATGAAATTAATGGATGATTATTATAAATAGTTGAAGGCCAGAGCTGGTGTATACTTTCCATCCATCCATCTTCTATACCACTGTATTGTCACTGCTGGAGCCTATCCCAGCTGATTTAGGGGTGAGAGGCGGGGTACACCCTGGACTGGTCGCCAGTCAATCGCAGGGCAGACAGACAAGCATTCACACTCACACTCACATTCATACCTATGGAAAATTTAGAGCGGCCTATTAACCCAACATGCGTGTTTTTGGACTGTGGGAGGAAACCGGAGTACCCGGAGAAAACTGGTTTATACTTAGACCTTTGCAATAACAGCAACACGCAAAATGATAATACAGATAAAAGGACATCTGCCCTCATTCATTTGGGGGGAACCGGTTCCTACAACAAATGGAAAAAATGCCGCAATCTACAATTAGTCCAGTAAATCAGTCCGGGGTGCCGTAAAGGCTACCGGAAATTTCACACCGCACCTCCAAGTAATTTTTTAAATTATTGACACCAGAACGATGCTGCCTCAACGACAAAACAATTGCCGAACTGCTCACCGTAAAATGCAACCGCTTCACCATGCTAAGTGCTTAAATGGATTATTACTGCATTTACCGAAACTCTGTTTCATTTGATCACTTGGAAATGAAGATAAAGTTTCCAACATTATGGAGTCTGCCTAATGTTGGTGTTTGTACTTCCACTGGGAAGAAAAACGGATGTTAAAAACGTGTTGTGAGGTGAAGTATATTCAAATTTAAATTCAACCATTGGATTGAATTTTGAATTCTGAAATTCAGAATTCTGCCCAGGCCTGATAAGAAGAGCCCGGTGGACCAGGACTTGATGAGTCTGTCAACATAGACCGAGCCGACTTAAACAGGTTCCGATGGATTCTTTTTTTTCCTCTTTAAATGACTCAAAACTCTTTCAAAACTATTTTATGCCGAAATATACATATCCAGTACTAATTGTATTTGGGCCGATTTTAACCTTTTAAAGTCAGTATGTTCAATTTGTATTTCTGCACTGTTTTTTTTAAATATTTTTATTGAAAAATAAAATACAAATAACGTCACTGCCCTCTTTAGGAGTGTTTCCCAACTTGTTTTGTCTTTTGTACCCCCAAAGCCTTTTTGTCATCACAAGAGTACATAAGAAGAGTACCTCACTCATACAGGTTGATAATTTGTTATGATTTTGGCCCAGCTACAGGTTATTGTCTTCCTGAGGAAACTAATTGTAGCGCACGTTTTCTATGTTATGGCTTAATGTGACATAACCAAGAATATTAACGTATCATCTTAAAAATGTCTGGCCTTTTGCCAGGGTGACTAGTCCATACCTGATCACATGACTCCAGCTTGCATTGCCTATGTAGTAGCTATGTGTAAACGTAGCTCTTAGGGGGACCGGAAGCGGGTTGCAGACAGGAAATAACATCACTGGATGGGACTAGTCACGCTGGCGGGTCCTTCATTCGCCTCTGCCTTTTGTCGCCAGCTCGAGCCATCGGCTAAATACAATGGGAAAAAAAAAAGCAAATTGAAAAGACAAAACAAGAAAATCAACGACAAAAAGGAAAAAAAGACAAAAAGAATATGACTACGTTTGTATATTTTTGTATTGTTGATTCTCTTTATATCTCCACATGTATTTCTTTTTCGTTTTGGCACTCTGTGATTCCATCCTAAAATATAGGCAAAAACAACATATACATTATAGTTTGGTAGATTTGGTAGAAGCTCAGACACCTTGCAGGAAGGTGCTGCATGCTTTGAATGGGGAAAGGTAGCGCCATCTGGTGGAGAAATAAATAATAAAAGGCCAGTAGTACAAATTTAAAGCTTAACATGAAAGATATTTAATATAAATGTGGGGTCAAAAATAGCATTTTCATTGGTTGCATTTTTTTCAAGAAACAAATGTGTCATTTTTGTGCAGCGTTGACATTTTAGGCTGAAATTAAGGAGCAGTGACGGCAATTTAAAATATATTTTGAAAATATCGTCAACGCTGTTGCAAATTTCACATATATTTATTTAACGTGACCAAAAGACCTAACTTCATGTATCAACATGTGCATGCCGATACATGCTGTGCTCAGGCAAGCACAGCATGTATTCAAGACAACACATTTGTTTTTTACTTCAGTTCCACACAGTCGCTTGCAGAGCCCACAAACGGCCATATTAGCTCGTAACGGCATGGCAGCTAATGCAGGGTTAACGAGCACATACGAGAAATTTATGCCCGATGTGAGTTGTGGCTTCTACTTATGGAGTCTCACAAGGAACTTATTTTGGACCTGTTTGCAATTAAGTCTACTCACGTTCTCTGTGGGTCCAAAGTAAACCTGCATGACTTCATGTGGAGACACTGTTTTAGAATCGTTATGCACGGAACGTTATACCCTGGCGGTAAAATATTGAGGAGAATAGGGATGTCAAATTGATCTGTTTGCTGTTGGTGGTTTTATGGGAATGTCACCACGAGTGGTACAGTGACGTGGACAATCCATCTTCTCCTGCGGCCGTGCTTTGTCGCCCGGTCCCCAATGTTCTGCCATCAGAGGCCAAATAATGCCCGATAATAGACTTTGTGCAACGCGAATGTGGCACTGCAATAATGGGAGAGCTATGGCGCTGAGGAGGGGATGCTGAAATCCTCACTTGTCTTTGTTGTTGTGTGCTGAGCAGGACTCCTGAGCAGGAGTCCGCCCGATGCCTCGGAGGCTTCGCTACACAGCTTAAAGTAAATCTCTGCCATCGCTGTACATCAGTCAACTGTCATTCAGCTCCAGCCGTGGGAGTTTTAATATTTTTTGAACATGTAGCTATGTCCTTCTGTCTCACCTGATGTTATGTTATTACTGTATATGTGATCTATGCCCTTTATCACGTTAAGTGCAGAGTTACAGCGCAAGGTTTCCGCTACATGTAATGGATCGTGGCGCCAGTAGCGGGACAAATCAGAGCGGGGCTGGGGCAAATGACCGGGCCCTTTAAACCCATATAATAAAGCTCTCAATAACATTGTTTTACAAGTCCCACCTCCTATCCGGGTCGTGGGCGTGCCATCCTCCCCAGACCTCTCTGAAGCCCCGCCCCTGTGCGGCGCTACGCCATGGTACAATAAAAGCCGCCACACCTGGATGAGGGTTTTTTTTTACGTGCCCATTATGGAGATCATGAAGGTAGTGTTGGCCGTGCGTCACCCTACCTCATAATCGTCACTTTGTTTATGTCATATGGCAACTGTCCGCTGACATGATACCCCCTCTTGTTTCCCTCTTGTGTGGAGAGCCACAGACGGATATTATTATTCCGATTACAGATAACCTAACGGAGAGGTAAGATGCCTATATCTATAACAAAAGTTATCCGTTCACTTGTAGCTGCAAGTAAGAAGGAAAAAAAAAGTCAGTTGTTTCATGGCTGCGCTTTGGGTCATGACCTTCACCAAAGAAATGACTGTGTTCTCCAGGTTTCATTCATTCATTCATTCATTTTCTATACCGCTTATCCTCATTAGGGTCGCGGGGTTCTCCAGGTGTGTTATTGAAATTAATATTTCACAATGAGCGGGAAAGTGTTGCCATTGCTGAAAGCGTTTTCATATGTTGCCTTGACTTTGGCTGCGTTGTCTTTTGCATGATTTTCATTTTCATTTATCGAACACATTATTTGTAATGCTAACTGGAAAGTAATTTGTATGTATAATGAATAATTAGCTTCTAAATTAAGGATCTTTATTGCCAAAAGGTTTTGAATGATATCAACTATTTTGATCATCTGTAAACCGTGAATATGAAATGCTAATCATTTGTATTTGGTATAGTATGTTATATTTTTGATATGCTGTAGGTTTTATAGTAAGAGATCATTTTGATTGTGATCTCCCCTGATATACATATGCATGTGCATAAACACTCGTATTTATAAATATACTAAATATATATGTTCTTTATGTTTATAGTAGGGGGTAGATGCAGCCCACCGCCACTGCTTCAAAAAAATCCTGAAGGAAACTCTGCAGTGATTCTGACCTTTTTGTTCTTCCCAGCTGTGTTTATTGTCTGTTGTCTTTGTTGGATGATTTTTTTCTTCACCTTGTGTCATTTAATAACTATGTTTGAAAAAAGGAACATGTGATAATAATTTTTTGTTTTTTGTTTTTCTTAATAATTAAAAACAACCTGCATTAGTGAGTGAAGCCAAGCAGGAAAAAAAAGAAAAGGCTCTTTGCCGTGTCAAGACAATACAATTAAAAATATTTCTCCTCAATTTGGGTATTTAAGAATAATTTCAATTTAAAATAAGCATAGCAGTTTATAATCTAGAATTACAATTACTTTTAATTGACTATAAAATAATCACTATACCAATGAATTGTCGTTTTTTTAAATAAGAAAATATTATTAAATAGTAAGCCATTGTCTGCTATTGAACTGCATTACACTTTGTCCTGCCCATACCCCAACACCACCTGGTCCTGGGGTCGGGCCAAACCCGGGTAACTTGCAAGCACAATAAAAAACATAAACTTTCAAATATATAAACTACATAGTTACATTCAATATTTTACAAATGCGTATGAATTTTGGAAATAAAGTAAAATTCACGAATTTCCACAAAGTAGGATTTAATGTTCATAAACTGAATTTTTTTGTAGCTTACAGCTTAGAAAAACAGTTTATTTTACAAATACGATTATTACCATTATCAGACCCCTGTAGACATTAAATAACACCCCTATAGTCACCATTACAATTCTATTATCCTTTGTTTGCATCACATTGCGCAACAATAATGCGCAGGCCTTGAGATCACTGCAGGGACATAAGAGACGGCCGCCACTCATAGCATATAGCAAGGTACCGAGGTAAGTGGTAGCTTCCAATGTATATGTTCCAAAACTTTGTGGAACATATAAGTGTTCCCAACAAAGTGGGAATTAAGGACAGTAAAAAACAAAAATGTACCACTTCCACACGGAATTGGAGAATAACTTTTTTTTCACTTTATCATGTTGGACATGTCATGGAAAAATCCATGCAGTGTCAAGGTTAGTGTAACATAACGTTATGTGCCATCAATGTACCATTATTGACGCCAAGTGACCAGAATACTACGTACAACTTGTCCTTCAAATTTTTGACTAATAACAGGCTATAGTCAATCACAAAACAGTGATTTTTTTAAAAATCATTTAATTAGAGCCAGGGGGGGGGCGATGTTCAAGCTGCGATGTAGTTTGGGACGACTTTATTGCTTTATTTAAGATTTTTTGATGGGCGTGTCATCCAAGATGATTGAATAAACAAGCAATGAGCGTATTGACTGTCCATATATAACACATCTTTCATGGCAACACATACACATAACAGCCTTAGGGTCATTACAATATCTTTAGTAATACCAAAACATTCAACATGTGAAAAGGTAAAAAACAGTAGTTTGTTGCGCTTAGTATATTGTACGATACCGATACAATGCCCAAGAACTGAGGCCAAATTTTGGCAAAATCTTTTGTTGAAAACCATGTGTCATGGCATGTGTCTTTGAGTCCCAAGGTTTGATTGTATTTAACCTGTTAAACAGTTGTTACCGTTCTACACGTTCACGTGGTGTACCACAAGGGTCAATACTGGGACCAAAATTGTTTAACCTGTACATCAACGACATCTGCAAAGTGACATAGTACCCAAAGCTAGTACTATTTGCAGAAGATACTACTGTTTTTTTTGTTCTGGAGAAAACGCATGAGCTAATAAAAAACAGTCTCAGAGGAAAAGATTATATTAAAAAGATGGTCTGACAAAAACAGATCATTCCTGAACCTAAGTAAAAGTAAAATAATGCCATTTGGTAATAGCAGAAAAGATACTTGAGAGAAAATACGAATTGATGGGGGGAAATTTTAAAGAGTGAATGAACTTCAATTTGTTGGAGTGACAATTGATGACAGAATAAGCTGGAAATCAAAAACTTACAACAGAAAGTGGCGAGAAATACCTCAGTGCTGAAAACAACAATGATCTCTGGTGTTACCATATCTAACTTGGTGTGGGGATAGGGGGAAATAACTACAAAAGTACACTTCACTCACAGATGTACTGCAAAAAAAATCAGGCAGGATAATCCATAAGACGGCGTATAGAGAACATACAAATCCACTGTGTCTAAAATCACAATTATTTACATTTGCAGAGCTAGTAAATGTTCAAACAGCTAGAAATGTGTGTGGGGTCTACACAGAAATGTCCATCATCCTGCATCCTCTATCTTTGTGTGTTACCTGACGCTCCGTCAACAAACGTTGTTTTCGACTGTGTATTTATAGCTCGCCTGGGCAAGGTGACTTTGCCAAGATTATTACTGAAAGCAGAATTGTCTCCGTTTCATTGGCGAGGGTGTTTATTCACTCCACGAGGAAAACATCTAAAACAAATCAATGTCCAAATGACAACATAAAATGTGTCCTCACACAAAAGCCATGCGTCACGCAACCGGCAGCTTGGAGCATCAACAAAATGTAGATTTTAATGGGGTGTCATCTTTTCCTGCAGTGGGATTGTCATATGATTTTGATGCTGATCCAAACAACACAGTATGAAAAATTGACGTACAAATAAGGCATTAAACAAATAATTTGGTGGATTCATTGCATTGTTGCAAGGCACGGATGTGGGTGGGAAGCGTCTGGGGACAGAGGTGGAAAGGCTTTGTACATACAATGAGAGCAGGGTAGACGACATACGGTACACAAAGAGTAGTGTTTTGTAAATGTGTGCTGTTCACTAACAATTATTCCAAACACCACCAGTGAAAAAGCAGCCACACCAAGAGATTATGCAGGCGAGCGCCACAGTCGCGACACCTTTCCAACTTAAACCCTTGGGTTTCATAACTGTGCCACCATGTAGTGTGTTTGACAGATGAAGAATAATAGCACGGGCAAGGCAGTGGAGGTGCATGTATTGACAAATGTCCCCTTTTTTGTGTGAATAAAGTAGTGTATCGTAGGGTCGCTGCCCCTCCAAAGATGTTTGGCTTGATGTCGGCCCTGCTTTTTAACCAAAAACGCTGAGGTTTAATAAAATAGCCACCATGGAGCGTATTTGTCAGAAAAATAATAGCACAGGTGGAGATGCATGTTTTAACAAATTTTGTGTGCAGTGATTCAGGACTGGAAACAAATACGTACTAATAGATGCAGTTACATGCAGTAGTGTTCAAAATATTAGCAGTCCAAAGTCACTAACCATATTAATCACTGTTATTAGTATATTTATATTGCTGCCTGGCAAGCAAGTTACCAATAGGTGCAGTAGATTCCCACGAAACAAACAAGACCCGGCATTCATGGTATGGATGCAGGCTGTGCAATCGGCAATTAGTTGAAAGGGGTGTGCTCATAATGCTGTTGACTTTACAAACTCACATCTGCGTGGCATGGAGACAACCAAGTTATTCCACTCCAAGTTTATTTAACAATATTCCAGAATTCATTAATATTTCTTGGTTTTGCTTCAGAAACAGCCTTTTTGATGTCACTGAATTGAGGTCCGGGGATTGGGCTGGTCACTCCATATTTTTTATTTAAGATTTTGCTGGTTTACTAGTGTGTTTGGGGTCATTGTCTTGTTGAAACAGCCATTTCAAGGACATGTCCTCTTCAGCATGAGGGAAAATGACCTCTTCAAGTATTTTAACATATGCCAACGCCATAGTAAGAGAAACATGCCCAGTAGTGGAAACCTATATGAAAACTTAGTGCTATCATCAGTACAGATACATAAATAGATATTATCAGTTGTCAATAGTATTTCAAATGGGGGGGGCCCAACAACATTTCTGGCCCCTAGAGGGAGCGTGACAGAAAATAACTGAGAACCACTGTTCTAGTCAAACCTCTACAGGCTGGTTTGTATGGGACCCCTGTGCCATACTTAAAGCATCTCTGATGTAGCCTCATTGGGGACATTGGTTGGTCAAAATAAGGTATGCCATAAAAACGCATATGTTAAAAAAAATGCCTCTACTTGAGTCGGCTTTTCGTTATGTTCAGAGAGGAGTTGTTTAACGTAAAGCCCGACGTCAACCCAAACCCATCAACACTAAAAGTGAGCTTTGTAGGAAAAAAATAATCCCATCCAATTATCTGAAGGCAGGCATCTAAATTGCAGGTAAACTCTAAATGGACGATAAACTTCACAGTTTAAACACTCTGAGCTGGCTAATAAAACGTTTTTCCAGAGAAGTAACGAGCTCTGAGCTGCTTGGAATTTGATAGAAAGACTTGAAGGCTTGCTAGTAGTCTAGCGTGCATAAAGATGATTCAGGGTAAGGGATGCAGGACAGTGATGAGGAGCAACACTGTATTAGAAAAATCAGACTCTTATTTGGCCTACTTAAATGAAAGATATATAATATATAAAGAGTTGCAGTGTGGGGGGGCGGGCAGTAGTAAGGGTGGGAATCTGAGGGGGGAAAAAAAAAATTAGGTTCCGCTTCAAAGACATCTTTGCAAAAATAATTATCCACAAGGCTCAACTATAACAATTGTGTTTGATGTACTCTCATTCAGCATTGCTGACAAGGATCGATTTAACATAGCGCTTTAAATGACGGGGATGCCCAGGGTGTTGTAGTTTCAAACTCAACTATTTAAATATGGTTGCATGTGGTGCTAAAATGTCCTAAAATTGCCACAATACTTTTTGCAATTTTGAATTGCAATCTCCTGAAAAAGCATTTGCTCAGCCTCCTCCATTCAAATGTAGTGTATATTGTTCGTTATAGCAATAACGATTGGAGTTCGTTCATGAGCTACCCAGACAAAACGTAGAATGTCCATTAAATTACATGCACCGAACATGGACACGTTTTAGCCTGCCTACAAGCAACAACCACTGAATATTGACACATATTGGCTAGAATGTGCAAATAGCATTTTCTACACAATCATGACCCACTTGGCCACAAGAATCTCTGGGATACACCCCCCTGTGGAGCCTGGCATGTGCGCAGAACGCTGGCTCCGCTCCAGTAACACAGACATGCAAGAATGAGAGCTAGTTTGTAATCCCATAATCTAGATGTGTTAATCTGACTTTTTTTTAAAACACGATATATTTGATGTGTTTACAGTAAAGGTGTTCAAAATCATAATAACAGCAGTGCAATGCGACTAACCAGATTATTAGTATAATATTATGGCTACATGGCAAACAAGTTACCAGTAGGTGCAGTAGATTCTCAGAAAACCAACAAGACCCGGCATTCCTGATATGCACTCTTAAGGCTGTGCAATTGGGCAATTAGTTGAAAGGGGTGTGTTTTAAGGAAATCGCAGTGTCTGCTGGTGACTTTACAAACTCAAAATTATTTTGCACAAACTTTTTTGTTTCTATAACTTGGCAATCCTGTGAATCACTAAACTAATATTTAGTTATATGAGCACATTTTTTTTATAACCGCTTCACATTTGTGGCTTGAATTTGGAGTTTGGGAGTCATCACACAAGGTCTGTGTCCCTTGGACCCAAAAAGAACAATTTTACTCTACCCAGCCCACCATATGCCCCTCCATTTCTCTTCGGGCCAGTTGATGTGTTCTTTGCAACAAATACTTTCAAATAGATTAGCTTCGCACAGACATCTTCTAACTGTCACAGTACTTTGAGGTAACTCCACACTGTATTTGTTGAACCTGGAGCTGATCATTGGCTGAGCCTTTGCCATTCTGGTTATTCCTCAATCCATTTTGATAGTCTTCAGTTTTCTGCCACGTGTTTCTGGTTTTGCTCTCCATTTTAAGGCAAAGAAGATCATTTTAGCTGAACAGCCAAACATTTATTGCACCTCTTCATAAATTTTCTTCTCTCCAACCAACATTTTAACCAAAGTATGCTGTTCTTCTGAACAGTGTCTTGAACGACCTTGCCATGTGGCAATAAAAATATAACAATAATAGTGATTTATCTGGTTAGTCACATTGAACTGCTATTATTTTGAACACTGTATATTATTTAAAATTGTGTTTTTCGTTGAAAGCAATAGTATATTTGTAAAAAATTACATTTATAATACGCCACAGGACCCATAATAAACCAGAAAAGGGGCGGTTCCCAAGTGGTGTAGGCGGTGTAAGTTCTCTCAAATAAGGCTGGGTAAACAAACGCATCTTGAGGTAGCTTGTAGGAACTTGTGCTTGCTTTGTTCATTGTAGGCTGTCAACTGCAATGAGTGAAGAACAGAGAAGGAGAGACAAATGGGCAGCCGCCTCCAGTTCTATTCTTTCCAATGTTCATTTCACTGAAGGTCATTGGGGACCACCTTCACAGGACGTCTTTGGTTTAAAAGTACGGTTGAAATGCATTGTGGATGCCCGAATGCTATTCCTCAAAAAAACACCTTGTTGCCACCACAGCAACAAGCATTCAAAACATAAATACATAAAACATTTTTTTACAGCAAAATGTTGACGGTGGGGTGGCGAGATGAGGACGGAACACAATCAAAAAAAGGCTCTAAAGATCCCTTAATGTTTGTTAAATAAATAATTTCAAACTATAATTGAAGGATAAGCAACTTTAAGGTAATTGGACAAATCTTAATTCCCTGTTCTGCAAGTTCTCTTCACTACCAGATGTTTGTTCCTCCTCGAAAACTACTGACACATCACTCAAATCTTTGCTATGACCACTGTAAGCTTTCTCTGTCTTGTACACCGCCATGTTTGTTTACTTGCAAGGTGTCCGCTGATAAATTAACAAAGTAGTATTTTTTTCATGTTATAATTTTCCTGTATTTCAGTGCATGTAAACATACTCCATAAAGCTATCTTCACCACCACTAGCCTCCGGGAAACACCGGCATCAAGCATGCCCAGACCAGTTTTTGAGGTAATTAACAAGACTCATTACTGAGTCCTTTTATAAAAATTGTATCTTTATTTTTAGGGAGGTTCTGGGTTTTGGTAGCTATAGACTTAGATATTTGATCCATTTACATATCTGACCTGTATATTAACCCAGCTACAGTGCTGAGTGACACAACCTCGCTAGTCTCACAGCGGGACTCGCAACGCCTCAAGCCACTGCAATGGGACAGACGGAAGAGTAGTTGCACTACGAGGACTCAACAAGAGGCTCGTTCGCTGTCAGCAGTTTGTTTACCTGAGGACTGGAACACGACTCTCGTAAGTGGCACACTCTTCAGTGACACAGGTCAGGCTCTTATTGTTTTTATGTCTTCCTTATTAGGGTTTTGTTTTTTCAGACTGTTTCAGATGCTGTCTCCTCCTGAGCTGGGTGGAGCAGTTCAACTCCTGCAGCTGACCCTCATTAGTTCAATTCTTCGTAACCACCTCGGCTGCAGCCAGCCAGTGCTGGATTATTGCCTTGAGTTCCTGTTTGGTTTCCATTTTTGCATTCTTATGGATTAAAATACTTTGACTCTCGCACTCTCCCTGTGTCTGCATCTTGGGACCAACACACAGGGCTCTAATTTCGTAGACCAGGCGCAAGTGAAGCGCGCCTTCGCTTGCCAATAGACATGTTTTAGGTGCATTTTGCAAATTCGTGCCACGCACAGCTTGGCGTGAGTATACCTCATTCCCTCCTACCGGCGCAAGTGGCAAAGAGGGAAGAGAGAAGGCATGGCTGGGTTTAACACAGCCGGGTCAAATCTTCACCAATCAAATGAGCTCCTCTCCTCACCTTTAAATGCGCCGCTGGCGAAGTTTTGTTGCATATGAATGCAATATTTTTGGCCGGGCAGTGTATGTATTATTTATCTAAATCACAATGTTTAGCTGAAAGCTAACAGGAAAATGCATTTCAATTCTCAAAAAAAAAAAAAAAAAAAAAGAAATTGCACATTTGTTAGCTTCCCTTGAGGTCTCATTAGGGCTAATTGATTTATTTGCCGAAAAAGCATGCGTGCACAGCTCTTCTGGTTTCTGTTTCCTTCTGGATAATTTTACCATTTAATGGAATCTGATGCAATCTTATGAACACCATTGTATGAATTGAGCAGATGTCAATGCACCACTAGGTTCAATCAGTTCTACTGCAGGGTGGTTCAGATCTAACACCCTTGTGAAAAAGGGCAAAAGAGGGCGCACTTGTTTTCATCATCCAAAACACCCAACCAAACCCTTCTTGAGGCATGAGGCAAACTTGAGTGTCGTATTGCTCGTACAAGGAAACCTGTTCATGGTGAAACCCATCGGACTGGATGACCCACGTCGATATAACAGAATACAAAGCTGGCCACTACTTGCACATTTACTCGTGATTTTGGCCAGAAACATCAGGAGAATACAAGAAAAGGTTTTTGAGCCGTATGGCAGTTTGTTGTCATGGTTTAATCCATTGGTGCACATTTGTATTTCGACTTTTGTGTGTAAATGGGATTTTCTATGCACTTATCCGACAGAGCATAAACAGAGAATAATGTTGCTGCATATGTTGATTACAATGACGATATAGCTTTCGTCAGTGCACAAATCTGCAGTGGCTAACAATCTAAAGAAAATAATAAAATGATAAAAATAAATAAATGATAAAAATATAATGAATAATGAATTTGACAGTTTTTTCTCAACGTGAAATGTTTAACCCTGCGAATGGCGTGACAGGAGACACTCCTATCATTATATATTATCTACACATATGCTGACGTTTTTTGTATATAACAAGCGGCAAAGAGAAGTACCTATAACTAATAAAGCCAATGTTCCATTATCATTTATTGTGTCTTTTTTTTAATGATGTCCACCATCCATCATACTGGCATGCTGTGACATTGCCATTATTCAACATTGTTATTTGTTGAACTGCATATTATGTCACCACTACTTCCACTTGTATGGAAAAAGATCCAAATATTGCTGCTGTAGTGTTTTGTTCAAGTAGTTTGGTCTTCCTGTCGTACTTTATCATGACTAATCTCATCCACACAGTGCCTCAAACAAGGTTTTTCCAACATACTTGGGCGTTCAAGGCTCCAGTTACCCAGGCAACATCTCTATCATTTTTCTGTCATTCTTTTCTCCCATTGGTGGTTTGCATGGCTGCTATTATGCTGGATTGTGCTTTTTCACCCACCATCTTAACGTCATCATGCGGTGTCTTTTCACTCGACTGATGGGTGTCATGTCTTGTATGTACACAGCTATTGTAACATAAAGTCATGAAAACCTGCGGTTAGTGCCTTGTCGTACTGTCTGTGTATCCCATCAGACAACCGCCTATATCCCCTTCCTTCACATAGAGGCAGTATAATATTATGTACACTTATAATACATTTCACTCTACACAAACAGCCTGTTTAGTCACATAAACACTTAATGTTGGCATCAGTTTGTCTATTCACATAGACACATCCTACCGCCAGTCAATGCACACACGCCAGTCTTTCCATTCACATATACAGTACATGAAATGCAAATGTAATTTTGGTCTATTCATCTTCATACATGTCAACATCAGTCTATCAAAGAGATTTCATTTCATCATTTCCATTGACATACATGTTTGTCACACTTAAATGTTTCAGATTATTAAACTAATTTAACAACACAACTGAGGACAATTTTTATTAGGAGAGAAAAAAATGTAAACCTACATGACCCAGTGTGAAAAAGTGATTACCCCCCATTAAAACATAACTGAGATTAATTGAGACTTATCAGTCTGGAAAAAGGTTATAAAACCATTTCTGAAGCTTTGGGGCTTCACAAACTACAGTGAGAGCCATTATCTACAAATGGCAAAAACATTAAACAGTGGTGAACCTTCCCAGGAGTGGCTGGCCAACCAGAATTACCCCAAGACTGCAATAACGACTCATCCAATAGTTCACAAAATACCCCGCAACAACATCCAAAAAACTTCAGGCCTCACTTGCCTCAGTTAAGGTCAGTGTTTATGACTCCACCATAAAAAAGAAACTGAGCAAAAACGGCCTGTTTGGCAGAGTTCCACAACAAAAATAATTGCTGGACAAAAGAAAAATGGGTCATCTCAATTTTGCTAGAAAACATTTTGGTGATTTGCAAGACCTTTGGGAAAATCCGTGGTCTGACGAGACAAAAATTTAACTCCTGGAAAGCGTGTAGCCCATTACATCTGATGTAAAAGTAACGCCATGTTTCAGAAAAAGAACATCATACAGTAAAATATAACGATGGTAGTGTGATGGTCTGGAGTTCTTTTGCTGCTTCAGCATTTTGAAGACTTGCTGTGATAAATGGATCCATGATTTCTGCTGTCTACCAAAAAATCCTTCAGGAAAATGTCCGGCCATCTGTTGGTGACCTCATAGTGAAACCAACTTGGGTTCCGCAGCAGGACAAAGTTCCAAAACACAGCAAGTCCACCTCTGAATGGCTGAAGAAAAACAAAATGAAGACTTTGGAGTGGCCTAGTCAAACACCTGACCTGAATCCTATTTACCCTTCCCAGGAGTGGCTGGCCAACCTAAATTACCCCAAGAGTGCAGTAACGACTCATCCAATAGGTCACAAAAGACCCAGCAAAACAACATCCAAAAAACAGGTCTCACTTGACTCAGTTGAAGTCAGTGTTCATGACTCCACCATAAAAAAGACACTGAGCAAAAACGGCCTGCATGGCAGAGTTCCAAGACGAAAACCACTGCTGAACAAAAAGAACATTAGGGTTCATCTCAATTTTGGCAGGAAAGTGCTTGATGATCCCCAAGACCTTTGGGAAAATACATCGTGGTCTGACAAGACAAGAGTTGAACTTTTTGGAAGGTGTGCGTTCCATTACATCAGACGAAAAAGTAACGCCGCATTTCAGTAACAGAATCTCATAGCAAGAGTTCAGAACGGTCTGGTCTGCTTCATGACCTGAAAGACTTCAGCCATCTGTTAATTACCTCAAGCTGAAACTAACTTGGGTTTTGCAGCACGGCAATGATCCAAAACACATCAGCAAGTCCACCTCTGAATGACTAGAGAAAAACAAAATGAAGACTTTGGAGTGGCCTGACCTGAATCCTATTGAGATGTTGTGACACGACCTTAAAAAGGCTCTTCATGCTGGAAAACCCTCCAATGAGGCTAAATTGCAACAATTCTGCAAAGATGAGTAGGCCAAAATTCCTCCACAGCGCTATAAGAGACTCATTGCAAGTGATCGCTAATGCTTGATTGCAGTTGTTGCTGCTAAGTGGTCAGGACAAGCCCAACCAGTTTTTAGGTTTAGGGTAAAATTCCTTTTTCAAACACGGCTATGTGGGTTTGGATTTTTTTCTCCCTTAATAACAAAAAGTTTCATTTAAATACTGCAATTTGTGTTTAGTTGTGTTATTTACATTTATTTACATTTGCTTGATGATCTGAAACCATTAAGTGACAAACATTGTGGTGGTCAAACACTTTTTCGCACCACTTTACATAATGTGGACCTCAGCCCGTCTATTCGCATGAACACGTGTTAACATATATCTGAGCATGCTGGCTTGTTCCCTCAGCTACCAACAAGACTTTTTTGACATCCCCACTTAGGGTAAATGAACATGACATTCTTGTTATCTACAACTTGGGCCTGAAGCAAAAGAGCAATGCGGTCACTGAGTTCAACTTCCTGTCCTGCTAATTAGATATTTTCACACGCATTCTTATACAACCACATACTGTATAAAATTGTACATGGCAATATTTTCCCAAGATGTTCATTTGATCCTCTCACTATTTATTATCAGCATATGATAACGTAATGATATTGTAGCAACCCTAGGTTGCGCTGTTAAGCATTTTTGGGTGGCGTGGTTACGACCGACAGTAGCCTTTATTTTGGTTGCAATAAAAAGCTTGTTGACCACATCTTCGTGATTCAATTACGTTTGTACGACGTTACAATATGTTGTATTTATTCATTAAGGACATGCATTGCACATGCTCTCACACAAAAATATTACCAAAAGTAATACCTGCAGACGGGTATATTACCCGTCACCTGCCACCTGAACGGCACATGTACAGCACTCTTCAGGGCAACAAGTTTATGGAGGTGCTTTCCTGCACAATGCACCTAGTGAGAGTGTGTTAATATTGTGTAAGTTCCCCCTAAGGGGTGACCATAAAGGATTTTTCTTCTTCCTTGTAACAAGTTGATCTGATTCTGTGTTTTGTATTACAGTCTGTCTTTTATGGAAGCAATATAAATGTATATGATGATCGCTATTGGACATTTCATCACCGACTTTTCTAGTGTAACGTCGATTAGAAGTGATTGTCACTTGCTGTATTTTAAGGTTGGTCGCTTTGCTGCAGCAAATGCTGCAGACACTCTGAGTGAGAGCCACAAGACTGATGCAACATGCTTCTCTCTGGATACTGCCAGGGGTACATGGCGTGGCGCTTTATGAGCACACTTAACGAAGCCTCACCTCTTAAGTAGCCTTGTCTTGGATTTAAAAGACGAGCACATGCTGAGGACGGTGGAGAGGTTTGCATACGTTGGAGGGACCCAAGTGGGCTGTATCACAGGCACCTGTGTTCTTGTTGACTTTTGGGGATCAGATGGAGAGTGTGTGAAAGAACATCAAGTATATGCACACCCACATATTAACTGCAAAAAGACCTTGCTAAAATGTTTATTTAACGGTAAAGTTATTGTAATGACACGTACAGTATGAGATTCTAGACCGGGGCTAACCACAATTTTTCCACAGATAACAACAGACTGAAAAAGCCAAGGATGACATCCCATGTAGATGTTAAAACAGTAAATTATATACTATATGACTTGGATCTTGTGTTCCATGTATATTTTGAAATTGTTACTCATAGGTCAAATGGAAATTCTATGGTTGCAATTTTTACATAAATGTACCGTCATGATAAAATGAATACTGGATAAAGTTATTATCTCGATTGATGATTTAATGCTGGATTTTAGAAAAAGAAGGAAAAAACCTGACAAGAAAATCATGGTTTTATTTAGTGGCTTTGACTCAATAATTGTGGCTATTAACTCTAATTGCATTCAGTTAAATGATTTGCAGTAGAAGTTGATGTTCTGTGTGCAAAACATTTCTGCTGCACAGATAGTAGCGACCAAGGACAGTCGTCCCCCCATTGCGTTTTTTCCAAACCACGAAACAGATTATGACTTAGTATTAGTCAAAATATATTGAAAGACAAGTAATATGTAGTATACTGGTCACTAGGCGTCTGTAATGTCACATTGATGAGACCTTACCTGACATGGAGACATCCATGTATAACAATGACATAGTGTAAAAATGCTCTTCTCCCATTCTGTGTGGAAGTGGTGCGTTTTGTCCTTCTTTTCCAAGCAGTTTCATACCTTTTCTTAAGTTTAGAATAAATCAAATTGAAGGCTAACTGCTTTGCTCGTTAGCTTGCTATACTTAGAGAAGCGCTTGTGTCCCTGCAGAGATCCTGTAACCTGTGTAAAAAGTGTGCAATGTGATGTAACTAAAGTATAGAAGCCGTGTCCATTATTTTACAAATGTAGGTGTATGACAGATGCTTGTCAGACTGGCTGTCCTGTATATGAAGTGACAAAAGTTGTAGTGAGGATGGATGATGAGACTAGAGTTAGAGTTATTCTATACTGTACGGTATAGAAATAGCGTATGGAATTTTTAAGATAAATTAAAAATTTAAATTTATTAGAAAAATAAAAATAAAAATTTTTTTAATTTAAAAAAATAGAGTAAAATTGGCATTTTGAGACATAGTTAAATATATGTTCACAAGATCACTCAAGGATTTTGAGAAATCGTAACATCCTCAAACCTTAGATCCATTAAGGCCAAAGTGGGAAGATAATTGACACCAAAGCTCCAAAAGTGAACGGGAATGCAAACTTTGTGTCAAATCTTTTGACATCTCCAACATGGGGGTGGCAGCAGTTGTGAGTCATATTCAGGGGAAAAGCATTGTCATCTGGTCACCCCCTCCTCTGCGGTGTCACTACGTTCTGCACTCAACCCCGGATGAAACCAAGTGGCATACATATTCAGAATAATTCAAACACATAATTAATTCCATAGTTTATTTACACGATTTACTGAGTTTGGAAAAAGTATGCAGTTTTGAAATTGTTATATATTGTTTGTATTTATGTTCCACATTGTTTGGTTTTTGAAAGCAAAAGGTACATCTGCAAAAAAATGACATTTATAGTTCATGGCAGCAGCAATGACAAATTTGTTCTGGAAAGTGTCATTTCCGCAAGTGACAACAGCGTAGTAACACCTCTCCGCTAAAGTCAAGTAAACAAATGTAGCTTTTTGACTTTGTTTGGTATATTTGTCGTCAAAACAGTAGTCATGCCAAAAGGTTGTGCTGCGCCTGGATGTTTACGATATCTGAGTGATACTGTAAGTTTGCTTTCTTTTTCAAAAGAAGACAGTTTTAAGACAAAAATGGACAAAGCATTTGGCTTAAATGTACGGTATAAACACATTTTTTAAAATAATGACCACTAAGTATACTATACAGTACATTGCATTGTAAACACTATTTTACCATAGCAACAAGGCTGCAAAGCATTATACATGTTATGAAAACATCTTTTCACAGGCATATGTTGACAGTGGGGAGCTGGGGTGGCGGCAGCGGCTGCTGTTGCGAGACAACAAAATATTAGATAAATCAGGCTATAATGACCCCTTTAAGAAAACTAATTACCTGATTTAAGTCAATAATTGAAGCATAAGTAACTCTTAACAAATTTACACTTTCCATTCTGTGTTTTGAAGGTGAGTAATTTTTGTCTCCATGTCTTATGGCATAAGTCCATATTCTGCAAGTTTTCTACTTGATCTCCAAATTTTTCTCCCTTTTGAGTACCTTGGACTTCCTCAGTTTCCTGTGCAATCCTGCCTTGTGTTCTTTTGCTTTTGCTGTGTCGTTCTCCCGGTCACCATTTTACCCAGGTTTTGTACAGTAAGTAGCTTTTCCCTGCTTGGCTATTCCAGCAGTGGCTTTTTGGTTTGTTACTTTGGTGTATTTCCCCCCTCTGCTTGTTTTTTTTCAGCAGCTCCTTTAGTTACTTGCTGGAGTTTTCCCTGCCCTTTTTTTCACGGCAGCATTTTGTGTTTTGTTTTGTTTTCCCCTCGCCTTCTTTTGGTGTTTTTTTTCACCCTTTTGTTGCATTGTGCTTTTTTTTCCTCTTCAAGGACACTTTTAAATACTTTTGTTCATCCCTGACTCGACTTGTCTTTGCATCCTTTTTGCATCTTTTTGGAAAACCCAAATGTTGTCACCTTGGCAATATTTCAACTCAACCTGTATTTGGGTTTTAGCGTCTTTCTGGTCTGAGAGACTGATTCTTGGTCTCGATGTAATCATAATCATTGGTGCAATCAAGCAATGTCTCATTAGTCACCAGTGTCTCACCTGCGTGTCCCCACTCATTGTGTTCCATGTTAATGAACACTAATAGAATTAGCTTTCATCGAGGAGCCTCATTGTGTTCATCCCTTGGCTCTCGTATTACAGATGTGACTTTGTCCAGGGCTTTGAATGCTCCTTCATCACTTCACAAAGGTTAGTACCGAGCAGTGTTCAGTCAAAACACCGGGCAAAAAAGGGAAGTAGCAATGAGAATGTGAAATGATGGATGATAACTTAATTAAACAATGTCGAGCATGTATCAGCTCAGTGTGAGCCTCACCATGGGGTGCTGTGATGGGTTAATGAAGCCATGTAGTCCCGTGAAAGATCAAAAATAGGAGCTTTTTAATGCTGACTCGGAGTGCAAAAAGCATTAGAAAAGCATTTCACACTTGAATCCAATGCAACATTGGCTAAGGCAGCATAAATGAATTTTAATGACTCATCATAGTCTAAATGCCACTTGAGCATGTGATGAGCTAGTTTAAATAACTATAACTCATGTTTTGGTTCAATTTTTTAAATGCAACAAATTGCTTTTAGGGTCCTTTTTTCCTCCCGCAGTCCAATTTCAGAGGTTACTCAACATGTTTTATTTACAGCATGCCTAAAATATGCGTGCCGCACAGGGGTTAGAATGCTGGCCACGCAGTCAGGAGATCTGGATTACCTGGGTTCGAATATCTGCTGGGTATCACTCAGTGGAGTTTGCATGTTCTCCCCGTGCATGCGTGGGTTTCCTCCGTGTATTCAGGTTTCCACCCACATTCCAAAAACATGCATGTTAGGTTAACTGGCGACTCTAAATAGTCCATAGGTATGAATGTAAGTGTGAATGGTCTATATGTGCTCTGAGATTGACTGGCGACACGTCCAGAGTGTACCCCGCCTCTCGCCCAAAGTCCGCTGGGATAGGCTCCAGCAGACCTCCTGACCCTGGTGAGGATAAGCAGCATAGAAAATGGATGGATGGAGAAAAGCTATACAAAATATGCAAAAATAACTCAATTATTGAAGTAATGATAAAAATACCAGATTTAGCCGCTGAAGACCAGGACGCCCACCCTCGACCGCCACCCAAACCGCATAGCACTGGAATGTGGGTCTGCGGCGGGGAGACCCCGTGTGGCCTCTTCAGGCTGGAAAATAGTTTGTTGGACAGACGGATCGGTGCAGCGTCTGCAGTAATGCAGTCGCTGTACCCTACCGTAGCGGTGAAGAGAGAGCTGAGCCGGAAGGCAAAGTTCTCAATCTATATTCCCTCCCTCACCTATGGTCATGAGTTACGGGTCAAGATTGAAAGAACGAGATCGGGGATACATTTCCGCCATAAGCTGGCTGGACTCACCCTCAGAGATAGTGTGAGGAGCTCAAAGTAGAGCCGCTGCTCCTTCACATCAAGAAGACGCATCCCTGGTGAGGTGTTCCGGGCCAGGAAAAGGGACAGACCCAGGACACGGTGGAGGGAATTTGTCTCACAGCTGGCCTGGATATGCCTTGGGGTTCCCCCGGTGAAGCATTCGAATATCGCTCCCTCACTTGGATTTTTGTCCTGCAGCAGAGCCCAAGTTGGTTTCACTATGAGGTCACCAACAGATGGCCGGACATTTACCTTAAGGATTTCTTGGTAGACAGCAGAAATCATGGATCCATGTATCACAGCAAGTCTTCCAGATGCCGAAGCAGCAAAACAACTCCAGAACATCACACTACCACCACTGTATTTTACTGCATGGTGTTCTTTTTCTGAAACATGGCATTCGTTTTACATCAGATGTAATGGGCTACAGACCTTCCAGGAAGTTAAATTTTTGTCTTGTCAGACCACGGATTATTTTCCCAAAGGCCTTGCGGATCATCAAAATGTTTTCTGGCAAAATTGAGACGAGCCATTTTTTGTTTTGTTTAGCAATGTTTTTTGTTGTGGAACTCTTCCATGCAGGCCTTTTTGCCCAGTGTCTTTTTAATGATAGCGTCATGAACACTGACCTGAACTGAGACAAGTGAGGCATGCAGTCCTTTGGATGTAGTTATGGGGTCTTTTGTGACCTCTTGTATTAGTTGTTGCTAGGCTCTTAGGGTATTTTTGATTGGCCGGCCACTCCTGGGAAGGTTCACCATTGTTTCATGTTTTCGCCATTTGTGAATAATGGCTCTCGCTGTGGTTTGCTGGAGTCCCAAAGCTTTAGAAAGTGCTTTATAACATGTTCCAGACTGATAGATCACAATTAATCTCAGTTAAGTTATGTGTGAACAGGTGGGCAATCACCTTTTTACACAGGGCCATGTAGGTTTGGATTTTTTTCTCCCTAAAAATAAAAAGTTTTATTTAAAAACTACATGTTGTGTACAGTTGTGTTACAATTGACTAATATTTAAATTAGTTTGATGATTTGAAGAAGTGTGACAAACTTGCACAAAAATAAGAAATCAGGAAAGGGGAAACACTTTCACACCACTGTACATCTTATCATTGCTTCTGTCTACTACGTTAGGTAATATGAGTATAAAGACGACTACATAGGTGGGTCATTTCATGTTTACAGGGGTCTAATATTTTATAAAAAATCATTTTCAAAGATCATAAACAGGTTTTCTATGCTTTAACTACCAAAGTTTTCCATTCATTAATATTGAATTCACTTATCGCAGTGGGGTCTGGAAACAATTTAGTGGAATAAATGAGGGACAACTCTAAGTACAATTGGAGGAAAACAATGTCAAGCAAACTGCAGCAAGTTACAAAACAAAGTATTGTCTTTTCTCCTTATTTCTCTGGCCAAAGTCACAATTAAATGTGAAAGCAATGGCTATTTCCTGCTATTTCTGCAACCTAAATCTGCACCTAAATCAGCCAGTCCGAGGGGTGTCGACATAAACAGTTTCTCCAGTACATTATGCATCCCCTTTTTTTGTAGCTTCAATGGCAATACTGTGAGTGTACAACTTCAAAAAGCTACCCCTGCAAACACACTAGTTTCAAGATAGCAAACTAAACAGTGTATTCATTCACCTTCTGTTTCCTCAGCAAGGCATTGCGCTTTTGGGCTTTTCATGTTGGAAAACTGCAATGCAGCCCAGTTCCTCAATGGAGGAGATCATGTTTTGCTTCAGACTCGCACAGTACCTGTCGGAATTCATGTCTCCTTCAATAAAGTGCTCACGGCACTCATGCAGCCCATGGCCTGATGCAACAACCACCTTGCCTGACTTTAGGCAAGACACAATTCTCTTGTTACTCACTTGTGCTGGCAACTATTTAAAGCAGGGGTCTCAAACTCATTCTCTTGGGGCCACTGGCGTTGGAATCTCAGGGTATGATTTGCGAAACATGGCTCACAATAACTGCAATATCTTGATACGGTCATAAATAATAAATTTATGACCATGCTTTCTCCAGAACAAAAAGCAGTAGTATCATTGCAAATAGTAATAAATAAATAATAATTTCATAGTAGTTTGATCGAGTGGTTAGCATGTTGGTCACACAGTCAGGAGATCTGGAAGACCAGGGTTGGAACCCCATTGGGCATATCTGTGTGGAGTTTCCATGTTCTCCCCGTGCGTTGGTTTTCTCCGGGTACTCTGGTTTCCTCCCAAAAACATGCATGTTAGGTTAATTGGCGACTTTAAATTGTCCATAAGTAGGAATGTGAGTGTTGAAGCTTGTTTGTCTGCCCTGCGATCGACTGGAGACCAGTCCATGGTGTACCCCGTCCGTCTCTTGCCCGAAATCAGCTGGGATAGGCTCCAGCATACCCCCGTGACTCAATGATGATAGTTTGCTGCATTCAGCTGGGACAGGCTCCAGCTTACCTGTTACCCAAAAGAGGTCGTTGAAGTGTTGAAAGAAAATGGACTTATCCAGAATCCGGGATTTAACCAGAATACAAGCAGCAGTGCTGTTTAAGTGCAACAGTTAAGGGTTAACAGGATTTTAGTTTAGGTGTCTGACAAACAGTGAGACTTAGAAAACAACTTCATAAAGTACTGATGAAAATGTCAGCTCCATTACGAAAAGGTAGTTCTTTTGGCTCCACAGATTTTTTTTGGTTGTCTTAAATTGATTTGTTACCAAAGTATGTGTATTGTGTGAAAATAATTACTAATGTGCTGTAAAAAAAACAATACACAACACCAAATATGTATTATATTATAATAATGTAAAATAAATGTGTGTCTGCTGTTTACTACTTTATGGTAATGGTTTAATTTTATTTGAACATGCATATACGTTACATATATCACATGATACAACTGACAGTTCCACATGTCCAAAAGGACTAGGAAGAAGCAAAGCTTATTTAATCCTACCCCCCACCAATTTCTAAACATTTGTTTACTTCCTGCATTCCAGATGTGCTCTTTGCAGTTTACAATACTAACCAGTTCTTGCCACCGTAAATAAACTAGACAGTATAGTGATCATATTTAAATATAATAAGAACATACTTCTCTTGTTGAGAAAAAAATTGTATGACAATAACTAGTTATGGTTTGCTTTATACATGAAAAATTACCAGGTCAGCTAATTTTAATAATTGTGATTTTAGATTTTTAGTGTATTTGTATGTTCTCTATATGCCGATTATCCCGACTGATGTTTTTTGCAGTGCATCAAATGAGTGAAGTGTACTTTTGTGGTTATTTCCCCGTATCTCCACACAGTAAGTTGAATATGGTAACTCCAAAGAACAATAGAAAGTAGAGAGTGATTTTTGGTCAAGGACAAATTGTTTTATTCAGTATTGGGGTATTTCTGTCTACTTTATGTTGTATTTTTCTGATGTGAGGTTCATTTACCCTTTCAATTTCCTCACCATCAATTTGTATTTTCTTGCAATTATCTTTTCTGCTATTATAAAATAGCATTATTTTAGTTTGACTTATATTCAGGGATAATCTGTTTCTGTCAAACCATCTTTTTAGTATAATAATTTCCTCAGAAACGTTTCTTATTAGCTCTTGTGTGCTTTCTCCAGAACAAAAAGCAGTAGTATCATCTGCAAATAGTACTTTCTTAAGGTATTTTATCACTTTGCAGTTGTCGTTAATGTATAGGTTAAACAATTTTGGTCCCGGTATTGACCCTTGTGGTACGCCACATAATATTTGTAAACTTGTAAACTTTTTTTTAAGCACGATTATCTGGGGCACGTTCTTTTTTTAAGACATATTTTCACAGCAAAATTATAATTATGATTTGATGCCCCCTGCGAAACAGATGACAAACAATAATGATGAAAGAATGAATGAATTCAAGCACACACAGTTTCTTAACCCTTGGGAGGGTGTATGTGTCCCTATTCAGTCTCCTTGGTGTTTTCACTGACTATAGTACGTGCACAGCTCCATAATTACGTTCCATTTACATTTCACTGGTGTGTCTCTCGACACTACCCAGAAACTCTGAAAGAAATGCTGAAATAATATCAGTGGCAAGTAGAAATATGACAATGGTTGTTCATCATAGGTAAGAAAAGATACGGGGCGGTGCATTACAATAAGCATGGACAGTGTCAGATAAAACCAATCCAATGTATACAGTATATGCTAATAAGTTTTACTGCATGCAAAACGGCCTCAGGGTTTCCCAAAGGATTTTTTGAAGCTGTGATGGCGGGCTTTAGCTACCCCCGCTCCGCTGTGTTGTGCCGCGGCTGCATCTGCATTTTTTCATATTGACAAAAAGCAGATTTTTATGACTTAATTTTTTTATTAACTTATTTAACATTTTTCAACAACCAGCAGAACATGAACATTCCAGAACTGTTTTAATTTAATTGAATGGCAAAGTTGATGTGAGAGTCTACAATGTCAAGGTTCCAGTACTGTGTGACTAGAACAAAAGTACATTTTGTACTATTTGACACAAACCTAAATTGAATTTGTTGCCTGTTTTAGAGTAAAACAAATGCATGGGAAATGAATTGTTCAATAATATATTTAGTTTTTAACATAACACAATTAAAAAAATATCAATTCTAATGTTTTGTCATAGAAATCTGTCCTGGGTTATACTAGCACAGGTGAATCCAACTTGCAGCACAATTAAATCACAATTCATCTATGAAATCTAGTTTGACAAAAAGAAAAGAGTGTTGTTCTTGCACGTAGGTGTCTTCAGTTCTCCTCTCTTGTTGACCAAAAATTGTATGACATTCGAATTTACCAAATCAGCAAATTGTAATAATTGTTATTTTTGAAATAGTATATTTGTATGTTCTCTATACTCCGCCTTATGGATCATCCTAATATATCTTTTTTGCAGTACATTTAGCGAGTGAAGTGTACTTTTGTAGTTATTTCCCCATATCTCCACACAGAAAATGAGATATGGTAACACCAGAGATCAATAGAGAGCATAGAGTGATTTTTGGTCCAGGAAAAATGTTGTTTTATTCAGTATTAAGGTATTTCTCTCTACTTTATTTTAGTTTTACTTAGGTTCAGCGATAATCTGTTTTTGTCAAACCATCTTTTTAGTATAATCATTTACTTAGAAACTTTTCTTATTAGCTCTTGTGTGCTTTCTCCGGAACAAAAAACAGTAGTATCATGTGCAAATAGTACTAGCTTTAAGTATTTTGTCACTCTGCAGATTAATGTATAGGTTAAAGAATTTTGGTCCCAGTATTGACCCCTGTGGTATGCATAATATTTGCAATATTTGTAGATGTATATTATTCTAGCTTCACATATTGCTTCTTGTTTGCTTGGTACCTTTTTACCTAATTCAAAACGAGCCCTCTGACTCTGATTTTTTAGTTAGGACGTTGTGGGTAATTGCATCAAAAACTTTTGTCAAATCCCCAAACACGGCAGTTGCACACTTTCTGCCATCAATAGCATTGGTATTTTCCTCGGTAATTTCAATCGGTGCCACAGAACTAGAAATGTTAGCTCTGCGGAAGAGACATGGAGATAAAGAGTGGTCAGCTTCGAAACACGGAATGGTAAATCTACATCACCTTGGAGTTGCTTATCCTTCAATTACTGTTTTAAATCGGCTGCTTAATGAGCTTAATGGGGTTTTAGACACTTTTTTAGTGTGTATTCCCCCGACGCTTCTGCCCCTGCCGCCATCATCAACAGCCATTTATTTTGTATGCTGCTTATCCTGTGAAAAAGTGTTTTATAACATCTATAATTTTTTGAATGCTTGTCGCCATGGTGGCGTAGTGTTCAGAAAACAACATGTGAATAAGACATCACCTACTGTTCTGTGGCAACTTTGACGTCGTTCATCTTGTTCCTTCCTGTGTAGCATCCATCCATTTTCTATACCGCTTATCCACATTAGGGTCGCGGGTATGCTGGAGCCTATCCCAGCTGACTTTGGGCGGGAGGCGGGGGTACACCCTGGACTGGTCGCCAGTCAATCGCAGGGCAGACAGACAACCATTCACACTCACATTCACACTCCAATAGACAATTTGGAGCCGAACAAAGTCAACAAGCTTTCTCTAGAAATATATGCCTTTGCCGACGTCACTTGGGAAATATTCTTTTTTCAATGCCATTTCTTGGTTAACGCCATGAAGATTAATGCAATTTTTCTGTCTGTTTCATAAAACAAAGTAGAACATAATTACAAACTTTTTTTTATAGAACATGTTTATTAATTTCTTGCATGGACATATGAAGTGAAGTAAGACGCTGTGGACATGGGAGTTACCCCTTGCATTTATCTTTTTTGACTTGAAAAGGCTACATAATAGTCTTAGATTAGATAATGGTGGACATATGTAGATTCTCAGATGCATGCATCTTTGTTTGTCTCACAGAGGTGTAATTTACATGACGTTAAAACACTCTAATACGCTCTTTAACACATGAAAAAAACTAAAATGTTCTCCTTAATGGGGCCCGACAGTATAGCACTTAAGTGTAGTGTTACATTGTTTTACAAAGTCACAGTTTACCGTGTCTTCTGTGGAGTGAGAGACGGAAGATCTGCAAGTGTGTGTGTGTGTGTGTGTGTGTGTGTGTGTGTGTGTGTGTGTGAACGGGAGGGGCCAGGGCAGAGAGCAGCAGCTGAGATTATGTTTGCCATGTAGCAATGAAAATATACTAATAACTAAGTCAACTCAGAATTCAAGCCACGGTACACAGTGAAGCATGGTGGTGCAAGCATCATGATATGGGCATGTTTCTCCTCCTATGGTGTTGGGCCTATTTATCCCATAGCAGGGATCATGGATCAGTTTGCATTGAAGAGGTCATGTTGCCTTATGCTGAAGAGCACATGCCCTTGAAATGGCTGTTTCAACAAGACAATACCCCAAACATACTAGTAAACCAGCATCTTGTTATGTTGGTATGTTATGGAGTCGCCAGCACAATACCCAGAATTTAATCCAATGGAGAACTTGTGGAGTGACATCAAAAATGCCCGTTTCTGAAGCAAAACCAAGAAATGGTTATGAATTGTGGAACGTTGTTAAAGACCCTTGGAGTGGAATAACAAATAACTGGTGCCACAAGTTGGTTGTTTCCATGCCACACAGAAGTGAAGCAGTTATAAAAAACTGTGGCCATAGAACTAAATATTAGTTTAGTGATTCACGGGGTTGCCAAATCCTAGAAACGTTGTTTTTTGTTTGTACAAAATAGTTTTGAATTTGTAAAGACAATGGCAGACACTGCTATTGTTTTAACACGCCCCTTTCAACTAATTGCCCAATTGCACAGCCTTAAGAGCGTGCATATCATGAATGCTGGGTCTTGTTTGTTTTCAGAGAATCTACTGCACTTACTGGTAACTTGTTTGTCATGTACCAATAAAAATTTACTAATAACTGTTTTTGAACTCTACTGTAATGGAATAGTTCCAGATACTATGATCCAGAATATAAAAAATAGGCGATCTTTTGAATTAGGACATGTAGGATTATTATTTTCACTATATGTCACTATATGTAGAGAAATATGGCGCTAGCTGGAGGTCTGTGCTCTCCAAGTAAATAATATTTCAGCTATATGCTACTATAATGGCATTATTTTTCCTCAGAATATTACGACGCTATACTCATAAAATTACTACTTTCTCTTGTTAGATTGCACCATTTTTATCCCAACATTTTGACCTTATATGTGTAAAATGACTCAGTTTTCCTGTTAAGTTATACTGTATTTCCATATTTCTATGGTATTAAACTAGTGTGCGAAACTGTTGTCTGTTTTTGTGACGCGTCTTATTTTATGCTTTTACCATTTTACGTTTGCCTGACACCCACTTTTGAAGAAGTCTGCCTTTCTTGCGTTCACAAATTGAAACTGTGTTATATTGAAAGTTTAGCCTCTGTGGGATAATCAAGTCCACATTTGAGAAAAGGAATTCATTTTTTTTTCTCCCTCTCTCTCATCTCAGGGGCATAGAAGCTCCATGCTCTCTTAAAAGAAATAATAAAAAACTATCCGCAAATTTGCTGTGATGCTTCACAGGCTACAAGGCTTCTGGGAGACACATCTGGAGCTTTTTTGCAAGACGCATCAGCGCTTTGTTTACAGAAGGATACACAGAAAAGAAGACCTTACCTACTGTAAAACACGGAGGGGGCTCACTTATGTTTCTAAGGCTGCTATGCTGCAGGCTTGTCTTTAATCTGTGCATTCTGGAGGATGATATGTTGCCCAGTGTCAGAAAGCTCGGTCACAGTCGCAGGTTGAGGGTCCTCCGACAAGACAATGACCCAAAACACAAAGTAAAAAATTGTTTAAGCGCGAAACACCGGATTATTTGGAAGTGGTCTTTTATGTGCCCAGATCGAAATTCAACGGTGCATGAGTGGAAAGTAGGTGAAACATGTCATATGAGAAGGCATCCATCAAACCCGAGTGAGGTGGAGCGGTTTGCTCATGAGGACTGGGCTAAAAAATACTTGTCGACAGGTGCAGGAGTCTCGCTGGGAGTTACAGGAAGTGCTTCATTGCAGTAATTGTGTTATTTAATGTTTTGTCTGAGTACTCTGACTTCCTTTCACATAACAAAAATATGCATGTCAGCATAATTGGAGACTTTATTTGCATTGCGTGAAGGTTTTTTGTCTGTGTGCCCTGAGACCGGTGATGGGACAGTTTTGGTTGTGAGTTACAGATGTCATGTTTTTTTGTGTAGAATTGCAATTTTATGCTAATTTGAAGAACAGAGAAGATGTTTGAACAATGAATATTCTCTGCCAAATTTCACTTATATGAGTTTAAATATGATTTTTGACAAGGAATTTGTATCAGATATGTACTGTACTTAAAAAGACAGCTGCATACCCTGTTTTTACAGTGGGGGCCGTGTTGAGTAGGGGTGTGCGCACTTTGTCTCATATTGCCGTGAGAATCAACACTAGTCTGAAAACTTCAATGGCTTCCTTTTGACAGCTTGACACAAGCTACGCCAATTGATGCCAGCATGTTTGATTACTTCCTTGTCAAACTTCTTGTTGTTTGACTTTTTGCATAGTTATCTGCCTAGTTGTTTGGACTCCACATGTTTTCAAAACTGGCTATGCGGTTAGTTCGGAGCTCATTTTTGTCCCACGGGAAAGCTACAAGTTCATATCTCGTTCCTTTTTTAAGGTCTCTGAACAATTTTGCTCTCTTGTTTAGTTAAAAAAACATACTAATTATGTCTAGTCCTCAAAACACTATTTGTGTGTGGTTGTTTAAGGCAGTGTTTTTCAACCATTGTGCCGTGCACACCACCGTGCCATGGCGTAGTGTCTGGTGTACCGTGGGAAATCATCCACTTTCACCTAATTGGTGTATAAATATTTTTTCAAAATGAGTTCACCAATAAAGTGCCATTGCTGAGTGTGCTGTCCAATAATCGGCAGAGAAATCACGTAATAAGCTAAATAGCGGTAGGTGGCAACGCTTTATATTGACTTTTTAGCGTTTCTATAGGCTGCAGAGATTAATTTTTACATTTTCTGCTGGTGGTGTGCCTTGGGATTTTTGGAATGAAGAAAGTGTGCCTTGCCTCAAAAAAGGTTAAAAACACTGGTGTAAGGAACATAAACACATAGTGTGTGCAGGCTTATGTTGGCGATACTATCACAGGGGTCTCTTAGCTTGCCAGCTGATTTTGAGTAGCTCACAAAAAGTCAAGGAATGTTTGCTTCATGCCCTGCGATTGACTGGCGACCAGTCCAGGGTGTACCCCGCCTATCGCCCAAAGCCAGCAGGGATAGGCTCCAGCATACCCGTGACCCAAATGAGGATCAGCGGCATAGAAAATGAATGAATGAATGAATGTTTGCTTCAACTCTTAGTAGTTTTTTTTTATAACTGTTGAATTCAGACTTTATGCCTTTATAGAATGACAAATGGATAAATAAATGGGAATGGTACATGAAGTAGTGTACAATTTACATGTTATTCATCATAAACAAACAAATAGTTGACAGCTCTAATAGTGATGAAGGTTGAAGACACTGATATTATTCTGTTTTATGTTAAGAAAGGCAGATTTGTATTTAATAACCATTTATGTTATTTTATTCTGTTTATTCTGTGGTTATCTTGATCTTCAATAACATAAATTATTGAACAATTTATTATTGAACAATAAATTTGCATTACTCCAAAACATGCATCAAATTAAATTCAGGTTTGTGTCAAAGAGTACAAAAATTGTTTCACAAAAATAAATGCAAAAGACCAAAACAACTCTCTCCATGCATCCATCCATTTTCTTCCGCTTATCCAAGGTCGGGTCGCGGGGGCACCAGCCTAAACAGGGAAAAAATCTGCCCAAAACTGTATTTAAAAAAAAATCATTAATTAAATATTTAGTTTTTTGCCCTTGCCAATACCGCTCACCATTAATAAATAGAAAAAAGTGCAGTTAATCCATGTGATAGGTATTCTTATTGGCCAGTTTTACCCATGAATGTTTGGTATTGGAGTCTGTAGCATAAATCCCTGATTGGAGCATCCTTAGTGTGTATATATAAAATACATCATTTCTGTTCTTAGTATTAGTAGTTTTTTGTATTTTTTTTGGTTCACGTGTTTCATTGCGGGCTAATAAAAATGAGAGGCAAATGGCCCTCGTATAACAGACAGTAGAGGGAGTTTTGCTGACAGTTTTATGGCTCAATATTGTGCCTACAAATTAGAACGGAAGGCCTTGTTTGTCTTAAGCAGAGATCATTTACCAAATACACCTTGCTACTAAACCAGTCCCTTTCATTTAACCTAATTGATACGCTACTGGTATTCGTGATCACTGCCGGTATAGATTGCTGTTTAAAAAAGATGGCATTTTCATATTTATGGAGAATAATACTCTGGATCAAGAACGCTTATTCACAACTTTGTATTAAATGTGCTTCTGCAACAGTAAAGATAACAAACAATGCACAAAAACACATTTAGGAGGCTTAAATACGTCCTGCCTCTTTAAAGTGACAGTGGTTTCTAATCTTTCATTTAAATGCTAAATGGGCTGGATTTATCGAGAGCATTTCTAACTGCAAGGTATTCAAAGCAACGTTTGCAATGTCGCTTCATGCACCCACTCAGAGATGATACAACACGAGGATACACACCACAATAATAGATAACGGGAGATCAAACCTGAAACTTCCAATTTGAGAGATGCTGACTCAATGACAAAGTATGAATAACACTCCTTGTTTGGCAATCTCGCAAGTAGATCTGCAGATACTGGGAATTAAATTGATACGTGCCGCTTATTATCGCTCCAGCAGCCAAGCGCTGCTATTATTAGCATTACCATGTAGTTTGCCTACTGACTGCACCAAACAGATAAATGTTGGACTCCTGCAGGGCTGCCCTTTCTCACTGATTCTGTTCACTACTTTCATGGACAGAATTTCTAGACGCAGCCAGGCCGTTGAGGGGTTTCAGTTTGGTGGCCGCAGGATTCGGTCTCTGCTTTTTGCAGATGATGGGGTCCTGTTGGCTTCATCGAGCAGTGACCTTCGACTCTCACTGGATCGGTTCGCAGCTGAGTGTGAAGCGGCTGGAATGAGAATCAGCACCTCCAAGTCCGAGTCCATGGTTCTCGCCAGGGAAAGGGTGGAGGTGCCATCTCCGGGTCGGGGATGAGGTCCTGCCTCAAGTGGAAGAGTTTAAGTACCTCGGGGTCTTGTTCACAAGTGAGGGAAGGATGGAACATTAGATGGTGCTGTGTCGGTCCCAGACTATGATGATGAGCTGTGGGTAGTGAACAAAAGGACAAGACTGCGAGTACAAGCGGCCAAAATGAGTTTTCTCCACATGGTGGCTGTCATCCAGGACAGACCTGGAGTAGAGCTGCTGCTCCTCCACATGCAGAGGCGCCAGATGAGGTGGTTCGGGCATCTGGTTAGGTGTCTCACTGGCACGTCCGACCGGTCGGAGGCCTCAGGGAAGACCCGGGACACATAGGAGAAACCATGTCTCTCAACTGGCCTGGGAACGCCTCGGGATCTGCCGGGGAGAGGGATGTCTGGGCTTCCCTGCTTAGGCTGCTTCACCTGTGAAAACGGATGGATGGATCGTTCTGTTGTTTTGAACTGATCCGCACACTTGACCTTTGTCTTTGTCTAGGAATGGAAGGTAAAATTGACATATAAATAGATAAACACATTTATGATGTAGGCTGGAAAAAAATGAGCTTCCCCTCCTTGAATGACCAAAAGTTTATTATCACTTTTGACTTTACTTTGTATAAAAAAAAAACCCAGTATGTATATTCATAATTTAATAACCAGGGATCTCTGTCTCAAAAAGCTGAGTGACCACTGCTCCAGCTGAGCTGTCTTGTGCGGCCAGTCCAGACTCCCATCCGGAAATCCAGTCCTTTTTACCACAACGCCCCCTCTCTCCGTGCGGCTCTGTGATTGGACGCGAGCTTGCCTGGCAGGAAGAAAGAGCTGCTGTGTTGAGGCCGAAAACTCAGACCCAATCTGGAAAGAGGGGACGACAACAAAATCCCTGTGAAGATTAGACGCACTCAACAGGAGCCGCGGAAGGCGTTTCTAGCAGGGCGACGGGGCGAGATCTGCACGGCTCCCCCCGGCGATGTGGCTGCTATCAAGTCCGGCGGACTCTTAAAGAGACTGTGACCTGTCTGCAGATTCCAGTCTTTACATGGATGGAACATAGCATGCTCGCTGGTGCTGGGGCCGTCAGAAAAACTCTCTTTTGTGCGCAAAACTGACGAGGAAAGCAGAATAATCCGCCCCCCGCAGCAGCGTGGGCTTTATCAGCCCCTAATCTCCCCGTTGGGCGCCGCTCTGCATCAGGTGAGTCCAGTTTGTGGCTTCCTCGCGAGCCGTTCACTCAACGACCTGACACCCCCCCCGGGACGCTAGCCCGCCTGTTGTTTTGGTTTTAGCCAGAGCATGTCTAGTTCCCCTAGTGTGTTTTTGACGCGCACAAAGCGGGTCATTGAATCCCTCCTGCAAACAACAAGTAGCTAAGTGTTTATGCTGGGCGAAGGTGCAACAACCCCTTCTGGATTACCCGCTGACGTAAGGCGTTCCAAGTCATCCTTAAATGTAGCTAACACGTGGCGGCAATTAAAGCATTCCATTTGTCCTAATTCAACAATATATTCTGCTTGGAACTAAAAAAAAAGGCTTCTGTTTGGCAGGGTTAGGGGTTAGGGGTTAGGGTTAAAGGGTTAGGGTTAAAGGGTTAGGGTTAGTGGGTTTGGGTTAGGGGGTTGGGGTTAGGGGGTTTGGGTTAGGGGGTTTGGGTTAGGGGGTTGGGGTTAGGGTTAAGGGGTTAGGGTTAAAGGGTTAAGGGGTTAGGGTTAAAGGGTTAAGGGGTTAGGGTTAAAGGGTTAGTGGGTTAGGGTGTTGGGGTTAGGGTTAGGGGGTTAGGGTTAAGGGTTAGGGTTAGGGGGTTAGGGTTAGGCGGTTAGGGTTAGGCGGTTAGGGTTAAAGGGTTAGGGTTAGGGGGTTAGGGTTAGGGGGTTAGGGTTAGAGGGTTAGGGTTAGGCGGTTAGGGTTAGGCGGTTAGGGTTAGGGGTTAGGGTATGCATGTTATTTCCGGCAGCTCTGCAAAGGTGTCATAATAAGCCTGAAGGCTTAATCGCAACACAAAACAACAATAAAAAAATCGATGCGTTTTCTATGCCGCTTATCTTCATTAGGGCCTATCCCAGCGGACGTTGGGCGATACACCCCGGACTTCCAAGTTGTAATGCAGTAATGCATAGTAAGCACGGTCCCGTGATAGTAATCTGCCTCCCAACTGCTCTTCTGGTGGGAGATGATGCCGGGTCGTCCACCATGGAAAGGAGCCTCCCGGTATGTTTTGTTAAGCCAGGGATGTCAGGCTGTCCAGCTCAGTGCTCGAACAGTTGTGTACGGTGTTTTACAATTTTCAAACGTGACAACGGGAAAAGTGTCGATTTGTTTAACATTCCTTGAAGGCGTCTGTGTCAAGTGTAGCCTGCAGGATGAGTTTTGGCCCACAGCTCCTTTCTCATTTGTAATTGGCCCTTGGCATGGTCTAAACATACAATCAATTAGTGGGTACACTGTTTTTCTTTGTCACCACGAACACAAAGCTAATAGGTTTTGTTCGGGTAGATGTTGACCTGCAGTGGATTGGTCGCACCTTTTAATGAACAAAATGTTGGGTTCACAAGATGAGACGATACACAAGATTGGGTCTACAAAATCGAGATGTGATTCCATACAATCAAACATAATATACAGTATATATGCGTGTGTATATACACTATTTATGTAAATGGACAGTATATGTGTGTGTATAATTATACAGTATATGTGTATATATGTGTATATTCATATATGTGTGTGTGTATATGTATGTATGTATATGTGTGTGTATATATGTATATACGTGTGTGTGTGTGTATGTATGTGTATATATATATACATACACACACACACACACAATATATATATAAAATATACAAAATATTACAATATATTGCAGTCTACTAATGTAATTTCTACTGCATTCTACTCTTCTGCACTCTGTGTATCTTACCGGCCGCACCTCCACCCACCGAGACAAAGAGACCGTATGAGCGACAAAAGGGCTCACTCCGTTCATGCTTTTCATTGTTCTTTGGAACAAATGCACCAATGTGCTGAAACCAATGCACACAGTGATCCTCCCTCCTACCTGTTTGGAGACAAGAGACGACGCAAACATTGATCAAGTTCATTGTCGTTCATTGGGTGATTTACTCATTGATTGATTATCGTCAAATTGACGTAATGTGATTTGAAAGGAACGTTCGTGTGTGGAATTATATACCCGGCGGACGACTCAATCGTCGCGGAATCTCATTACAAACACTAAACCGCCCCCTGCAGAACTAAATTACCGGTGGTTGAAATGACGACAAACGCCAGCAAAAGTTGGCGGAACCTCCCTTTAGCGTCGCTTCCGCTCCGTGAATGGAAGCTAGTATATTTTTTTGAGTATATTTTCACCGCATTGTGTATTACTGCTTTAATATAAGCAACGTTTCACAATGCCCGATGATGACGTGCAGGTTCCTGAGTGAAAAAAGACAAGAAGCACATGTATTTTTCAACCAGATCGTCTTCGCCGTAAAGAGACATTCTCACACACAGAACAGCCTTCTGGCCTTCAAAATAAGAGTGCCGTTTGACACATGTAGTCTAAATTTAAACAAAATAAGCGTGTCATAAATATATCTTACATATGCAGTTGGAATTGCATGCGTGACTACAGTACATCTTCCTTAATCACAAGCACGGGCTTTAGAGTTTGTCGAAGATTTTGTAGCAATGTGTGCAGAGGCTGACATC
The DNA here is from genome assembly GCA_024372805.1 of Oostethus manadensis. Classification (NCBI taxonomy): domain Eukaryota; kingdom Metazoa; phylum Chordata; class Actinopteri; order Syngnathiformes; family Syngnathidae; genus Oostethus; species Oostethus manadensis. The sequence continues at coordinate 960,585 of QODF01000008.1, forward strand.
CTGTTAGAAAAGTTAGCCAAGCTACATCCGTTTACCGGGCAAAGTTGTCCTTCGATGTATCGCATCAGTACTTTTAAGGTAAGCGTTTAATACTAGACCTTTTATTCACTAACCCAAAAATCAAACACACTATGCTGGTAAAATATAACCATAAAATGTAAAAAAAAAAAAAAAAGTTTTTTTATAAAAATAGATTGAATTTGGGAAGAAACAAAATGGATTTCATAGGGCCGTGATTTTTTTTTTCCCTGAACGAGAAATCTTAAGGTCTTCTGACACCCCTACTGCAAAATGTATTAATGCTGCCCCAGGCCATATTGGCTGAGTTAAATGAATATAGGCATATTTGCGAGAAGCTATTAATTTAAAAAAAACTTAGCCTAAAATGGCAATGCTACACAAAAACTGACACATTTGTTCCTTGGCACAAAATATCCTATTGAAAATTCCATCAACTTTACTTTATGCAAGGGTTATACGTTAAGATTTTGGCTTTGACTTGATATTTGTCCACCAAGTGATGCTACTTTTTCCCCATGTTCTGTTGTGTAACTGCCTGTGCAAGTTTTGTTTGTTTTAACATGTGAAAATACCAAAAGAAACGACGTATTTTAGATTTTTTTTTTTACTTTCATTTATTTTTGAGAACTACCACATGTTCAGTTAAAACAAGTTTGTAAAGTTTTAGAGCACTTGAATTTCTCTGAAGGAAAAACTTTGTCCAGTTTAATGCTGTTCAACTGATGCTCACGCGGGTAAAATACCACAGTGGGTTCCAAATACTGCTTTTATGCAGACACCTGCAGGAATTAGTGGCACCAACTGCCAAGGCTTGATCCACCTCCATTTTTGCAGACCAGCTTTAAATTGTTTACCCATTTTGTGGTCTCTGAAACAGGCATTTATGAATAATTCCCTTTTTTTTTAACCCTCTGGCAATTCACCACTTACCCTTGTACCATTTCAAGCTATTCATTTGACTTGAATGAATTGAATTTCAATAAATAACTGAAAATATTGGGGTGTTTTAAAACTTTTGACTGATTGTGTGTGTGTGTGTATATACTGTGTATATGTATATATATGTGTGTGCGTGTGTGTGTGTGTATATATACATACACACACACAGTATACTGTATATAGAAAAGCTGTGACTGCCAAAATTTAAATATGCTGGTTTTTAATTAATTGTAATTGGTGCACCCCTCCGTGAATCACCACCTTATTGTTGTGGAGGGGTTTGAGTGGCCGAGTGATCCTAGGAGCTATGTTGTCGGGGGCTTTATCCCCCTGGTAGGGTCTCCCAAGGCAAACAGGTTCTAGGTGATGGGCCACACTAAGAGTGATTCAGAAGACCCTAATGAAGAAGAGCAAGAGGAGTGACCGCACCTCGCCCGGACGTGGGATCCCGGGGCCTCACCCTGGAGCCAGGCCTGGGGGAGAGGCTCGCAGGCGAGCGCCTGGTGGCCAGGTCTTAACCCATGGGGCCTGGCCGGGCCTAGCTCGAAGAAGCCACACGGGAACTCCCCCCTCCAGACCCACCACCTGCAGGGGGAAGCATCAGGGTCAGATGCATTGCGATTTGAGCAGTGGTCGAGGGCGGGTGTCCGGGCAACCTGGTCCTCAGCGGCCAAATCTGGTTCTTGGGACACAGAATGTCACTTCTCTGGTGGGGAAGGAGCCCGAACTTGTGGAAGAGGCGGAGAAATTCCGACTAGATATAGTCGGACTCACCTCAACCCACAGTTTGGGCTCTGGAACCAAGTTCCTTGAGAGGGGCTGGACCTTGTTCTTCTCTGGAGTTGCTGCAGGGGAGAGGCGGCGAGCTGGTGTGGGCTTATTATTAGCCCCCCGGCTTGGTTCCTCTGTGCTGGAGTCATACCCAGTAAACGAGAGGGTTATTTTCCTACGCCTTAGGGCTGGGGAAAGGGTCCTGACTGTGGTTTGTGTGTATGCGCCGAACGGCAGTTCAGAGTAACCAGCCTTTTTGGAGTCTATCAGTAGGGTTCTGGAGAGCACCCCAGCTGGTGACTCCATAGTTCTACTGGGAAACTTCAACGCCCATGTGGGCAATGACGGTGTGACTTGGAGGGGTGTGGTTGGGAGGAACGGCCTCCCTGACCTGAACCCGTGTGGTGTGTTGTTGCTGGACTTCTGTGCGAATTACAGTTTGTCCATAACAAACACCATGTTCGAACATAAGGATGTCCATAAGTGCACTTGGCACCAGGACACCCTAGGTCGCAGGTCTATGATCGGCTTTGTGGTCGTGTCAACAGACCTTCGTCCGCATGTTCTGGACACTTGGGTGAAGAGAGGGGCTGAGCTGTCAACTGACCACCACCTGGTGATGAGTTGGCTCAGATGGCGGGGAAGGATGCCGTACAGACCTGGTAGACCCAAATGCATAGTGAGGGTGTGCTGGGAACGTCTGGCAGAGTCTCCCGTTTGTCGAGTCTTCAACTCTCATCTCCGGCAGAGCTTCGCCTGCATCTCGAGGGAGGACCGGGATATTGAGTTAGAATTGGCCGTATTCCGTGCCTCCGTTGCTGAGGCAGCCAGTCGTAGTTGCGGCCGCATGGTGGTCGGTGCCAGTTGTGGTGGCAAGCCCGAAACCCGATGGTGGACACCGGGGGTTAGGGCTGCTGTCAAGCTGAAGAAGGAGTCCTTCCAAGCATGGATGGCTTGCGGGTTTCCCGAAGCAGCTGACAGGTACCGGCAGGCCAATCGGCACACGGCTTCGGCGGTGGTTGAGGCAAAAACTTGGGTGTGGGAGGAGTTCGGTGAGGCTATGGAGCACGACTTTCGGTCGGCCTCGAAGACTGTTCTGGGAAACCATCCGACACCTCAGAAAGGGGAAGCAGTACCCAGTTCACACTGTTTACAGTGCGGACGGAGGCTTACTGACCTCGACTGTGGATATAGTTGGTCGGTGGAAGGAATACTTTGAGGCCCTTTCTCAATCCCACTGACATACCTTCCATAGAGGAAGCAGAGTCTGAGGATACGTACGTGGACAGTTCTATCACAGTGGCTGAGGTAATTGTGGTAGTTAAATCACTCCCCAGTGGCAAGGCTCCGGGGGTAGACGAGTTCCGCCCTGAATTCCTCAATGCTCTGGATGTTGGGGGACTGTGTTGGTTGACACGCCTCTACAACAATGCATGGAAGTCGGGAACAGTACCTCTGGACTGGCAGACCGGGGTGGTGGTCCCCATTTTTAAAAAGGGTGACCGGAGGGTGTGTTCTAACTATAGGGGGATCACACTCCTCAGCCTCCCTGGGAAAGTCTACTCCAGGGTGCTGGAGAGAAGGGTACGACCGTTAGTCGAACCTCGGCTACAAGAGAAGCAAATGTGGTTTTCGGCCAGATCGCGGAACACTGGACCAGGTCTACACCCTTGCAAGGGCACTGGAGGGTATGTGGGAGTTAGCCCAACCGGTCTACATGTGCTTTGTGGACTTGGAAAAGGCATTTGATCGTGTCCCTCGCGGTGTCCTGTGGGGGGTGCTCCGGGAGTACGGGATTGGTGGGCCGCTACTACGTGCCATTCGGTTTTTGTACAATCGAAGCAGGAGCCTGGTTTGCATTGCCAGCAAGTCGAGCTTGTTTTCGGTGAACGTTGGCCTCCGCCAAGGCTGCCCTTTATCATCGATTCTGTTTATAGTCTTCATGGGCAGAATTTCTAGGCGCATTCAAGGCGTTGAGGGAGTCCAGCTTGGCGACCTTAGGATCTAGTCCTTTCGGCCTCATCAGGCTGTGACCTTCAGCGTTTACTGGAGCGGTTTGCAGGTGAGTGTGAAGCTTCTGGAATGAGACTCAGCACCTCCAAACCTGAGGCCATGGTTTTCAGTCGGAAACGGGTGGACTGTACCCTCCGGGTTGGGAGGGAGGTCTTGCCTCAGGTGGAGGAGTTCAAGTATCTCGGCTTCTTGTTCTCGAGTGAGGGAAGGTTAGAGCGTGAGTCGACAGACGGATTGGTGCAGCGTCCGCAGTAATGCGGTTGCTGTACCGGACCGTCGTGGTAAAGAGAGAGCTGAGCCGGAAGGCAAAGTTCTCTGTTTACCGATCGATCTACATTCCCACCTTCACCTATGGTCAAGAGTTATGGGTCATGACCAAAAGAACGAGATTGCGTATACAAGCGCCGGAAATGAGTTTCCTCCGTAAGGTGGCTGGACTCACCCTAAGAGATAGGGTGAGGAGCTCGGCCATCCGGGAGGAGCTCAGAGTAGAGCCGCTGCTCCTTCACATCGAGAGGAGCCAGTTGAGGTGGCTCGGGCATGTAGTTTGGATGCCTCCCGGGCGCCTCCCTGGTGAGGTGTTTCGGGCATACCTAGCCGGGAGAAGGCCCCGGGGAAGACCTAGGAATGTACCTAGGACCTTGAGTCCACGAGAGCAAGTTGACAAGATTTCAAAGGAATACAATGGAAAAAAATTACTGGACAAACAAACTTTTTATGTAACCACATAACAAAATAACACAGGTGAAGTTTATTGTCCCACAAGTTAATGCTAAACAATATTTTGTAAACATTTTTTATACCAAATAAACCACTGTTGCGTTAACATATGATGATAATAATAATATTAATAATGCAACATTTCCTTTTAACATGTCATCTTTCAGCCTGTAAAGTAATTGTAACACTGTAATTGCTATTAGACATTTTTCATCGATCAATTTTCTATGCAGCTTATTCTCCTTTAAGGTCGCGGGTATACTGGGCCAATCCCAGCTGACTTCGGGCGAGAGGCCGATTGTTATGAATATGTGGGGCTGTAGCATTTGGCTTTGCAAGCAACTTTTTCCTTCACAGTATCGCTCCGCACAAAGCTCTAGGGATTACTCCTATCAATCACAGACAACTGTCAATGTTAGTTTCAGGTGAGCCCAATTAAAAGAAAACTACCTAGTAATTCAACCAGAAGTGTTGGTTGCACTTTATTGTAATGAAGTGTGAATGTATTTGCCATGTATTGGTTAACGTGTTTATTTGTAATACATTTATACCTGATTCCCTTACAAAAAGCAACGGGAATCTAGGAAGCTTCACAAGCACTGTCAGGTATCCAGGTATTTACTTCACAGTCGGACTGCTTGAATGTTTGGCTAAGAAGTTACTGAATCGATTTAAAGTTACTGGATTGTATCGTTCTAAATGAACCAGTATCGTTCTCGAATCGGCAACCACGAATTGAATCGTGATACAAATCAAGTGGTTAAAGTGAATCATTACACCCCCCCTAGTGTTTTTGTCTGCCTAACTTCAGGAGGGGGCTTCTTAGTGTTTGTGAGCACATGCCCCTATGAATGAGTGGTCTGCTGGGGAAATAATTTCCCCACACAAACGATCCTCTTCCTCGCAATTGTAGCATTTTATTCACAATATGTGGATATTCGGGAGATTTTGTGTTTAACAGTAGATTCTGTTTTCAATGGCCAGTTCTGTTACCAAGGGAATTATAGGCCCCTACTAGTCCATATAATTTCTGTTTGTCTTCATTAATGAGAGTCTGTACCGATTCTCATGGGGATGTATTGGCGAACACAAAACAAGCCTGTTCTGTCCACTGGTTCATTGATTTCCCTGTTGCTGCCCAGCAGCATGAAACAGCCACGTTTCAAGTGATGCACTCATCACCATGTAATCACTGTAGATGGCTCGGAACTTAATGTGGCCCTGCTGCAGATGAGTCTGAAAATGTTGCTTGATGAAGCTGATAGAGCACTTTGACCTCCACCGGCATCCACCTCACTGCTCCCCATTATATATTGTTATCCCTAATTATCGTCGCCTCCTGATACTAAATTTGGATTTGAGGAATTCCCTGCAGAGCTGACATTTTGTTATATAAAGTTCTCCGTAGTGCAAGTGAAAAATATGGGAACATAAAGTCTTCCATAGCATTTATCTCACACTCTAATGTTGTCCTTCCTACTGTTTGCTGGTTCCGTGCTACCGCAGTGTGAGGATTGAGATGATAAACAAGTCATTTGCCAGAGTTAATTGGAACTGCATGATAGCATGTCCCTCACTGGATTTATCGCACCACCCCGATTTCTATCACGGCACGAGACTATTCAAGAGGCATGCACAAAATATAACTGTCACATTTAATGCATTTGCATTCAAGCATCTGAGTTGTATAAGGCGGCATATCTCATAGACACTGTTTTGCGCTCACAACGTTGCCATGAACCACGCACTTGGTTCCCATCAATGTGCAGAGATCTGTCATGGTGATGGTAATGGTAATGGTTACGTTTTTTCCAAACATGCCCGAGTGCAAGACCTGGGTTTAATATGAAAGCCAGTCAGCAACACATAATTTATGCATTCATTCTAGTCTTTGAGACCTGATATTTTAACCCCACACTTTTTCCTAATTCAGTTTTTGGAGGGCAGTCTCGATTATGGTGGATGTCCTCTTTCAAATCTTTGAAAGTAATAGCATTTTGTTCTTTTGTACCTCTGAGTATGTTCTTTTAGTTTCATGTCTCCTTCCATACTTAATGTATCTCCTTCTTGATCTGCTATGGAATGTCTATTATCTCGTTTCTTTGCATGTCTGCGATTGCTTTTATGAACTCATTCTGTTGTTGTAACGTCTCTATTGTTTTCGCCTTCCATGATTTGCATATCTCATCTATCATTAGCCTCAGTAAGGTGCTTTTTGTTTTTACTTTTGTATTTTTTACCTCATCCATTGTCTTGCATATTTCTGTTTCAGGGAACCCGTCTGTGTTTATGTGTAATTGTCCCAAGGGATTCTGTTTCTAGGCATTAAGTTTGAAGTTGGCCATCGATAACTTGGTGTGCTAGTGACTTGCAGAAATTATATTATGTGTTCAACATAGGCCAAAACTTACAGCAACGACTTTCATTCCCTTCAGCAGGAAAGGATGGAGCCATCTATTATGACAACCAGACAAATCTAATTCAAGCAAGTGGGAAGGCTATCACTTTTGCTGCATATTCTGGTAGAACAGAGATTTTGAGGGTGTTCCATACCCTGGAGCCAGCTAGATGAGACTGTGTGTTGAGAACATATCTAATCATCACTGCAGTATTATGTGCACCAGGACTCATACCTCTCAGCAAACTCATCATCCAGCAGAATATGGATAAAATAAATGGTAATTACGATGCCATACTTCAAATTGAGACTGAATAAAATACTGGCATTATCGTTCCTAACGGCTAATTATGTTAAAATGGTTACTGGGCACCCCATATGATTCCATGATGATTATCTCCATTTGGGTCAGTGTCTTTTTATTACAAAGCAATTTCTTGAGCTGTGTAATATCATTATAAAAGATTGTTTAGATGAGAACACGAGGAATTGGGACATTTTGTTGCAATAATTACCATTAAGCAGCATTATTTGCAGTTTTTTTAAATTATTATTTTTAGAGTTGGTAAAATCTCTCAACTTTCTGGACACCTATTTGCAGTGGTTCCCAGGTATATCGTATCACAGTGGGTGCCTTTTGTGATGCGTGGATGTAGCACAAGTTTACTTATCTTAAATAATGTCTCAACCTTTAGCCCAGGGCTACTCAAATAGTGGGGCGGGCCCCCCTGGGGGAACAGAAACTTTTAACTTAGTGAGGAGGTGTCATTGACCCCGTTGGTATGTATGACGCAGTCTTCTAAGAGTTGTAATTGGTTGTTACTAAAAAGGGGGAAAGGCCAAAGAAAGGGGAAAAAAATGCTCCCTGTGCTCCTTGTAGTGAATGGACAGTAAAATCAACCAATCACTTATGACTTGGAATGTATTAAATGTAAAATCGTAAACCCTTGCCTGGACTGCTGGAATGGAATTCAAACAAGCTAGTATTTGCAGCTTGCCAAAACTTTGAGATTGGCTGTTTTTTTCCGGCTTTGTGTGATTTATGAATGTACAGCGCAGTGTCAAGTGTTTTTGTCTCCTAAAACAGTGTTATAATCCAATTTAATTGTGTACATTAACATACCAGGCACAAAATGTTCACCACTCATGACATTTTGTTGCCCTAGGTCACAGGGGTGTCAAACTCGTGCCATGGAGGGCTGCGACTCTGCAGGTTTTCTTTCCAGCCGGTCACTAAGGCAGGTGCTTTAATTGGTGAGCTCCTTCCCTCAAATTGAAGGAGGTGTTGATCATTACAATCACCTGCTGTAGTGACCGGCTGGAAAGAAAACCTGCAGGGTCGCGGCCCTCCATGGCACGAGTTTGAAATACCGGCCCTGATATGCATTTGACTTATACTCCATAATAACTCTTGGAAAGCGTAAGACGACGGACTTATGCACATGCGCTCTTCTTCTACACAAGATTCCGCCTTTTGAGTCTGTTTTCAGCACCATATGTTGGTGTGTCGTTTGCATCTAGCGATCTGATCATGTGGATGCAACTACCATAACTTCCGGTGTTTAATCCGCAGCCATTACATTTGCAAAGAAAAACAGATTTGTATATACAGTAGTGGAAATAGTGGTCGCCCCTTTCCTAATTTCTTATTTTTTTGCATGTTGGTCATGCTTAAATATTTCAGATCATCAACCAAATTTAAATATTAGTCAATGGCAAAAGACCTCAACACCACAAGCAGTTTTTAAATGAAACCTTTTATTAATACTGTAGAAACCTACATGTCCCTGTGTGAAAAATGATTGCCCCCTTCTGTTAAACATAACTAAGGTGGGATTATTTTATCAGTCTGGAAAAGATTATAAAGCCATTTCTAAAGGTTTGTGACACCAGCAAACCACAGTGAGAGCCATTATCCACAAATGGCATTGAACAGTGGTGAACCTGCCCCTGAGTGGCCGGCCAACCAAAATGACACCAAGAGTGCAGTGACGACTCATCCAATAGGTCACAAAAGATTCCGCAACCAAAGAACTGCAGGCCTCACTTACCTCAGTTAATGTCATTGTTCATAACTCCACCACACTGGGCAAAAACGGCCTGCATGGCAGAGATTCAATACAAAAACCGCTGCTGAAAAATACATTAATTAAAATTTTGATAGAAAACTTGATGATCCCTAAGACCTTTGGGGAAAAATACTCTGGTCTGAAGAAAGGTTTGGATATTTTTTCTTCGTTAATAATAAAAAGTTTCATTTAAAAACTGCCTTCTGTGTTCAATTCTGCTGTCATGTGACTAATATTTGAATTTGATTTGCCACATTTAAGCATGACAAACATGCAAAAAATAAAGAGGAAGGGAGCAAACACTTTTTCACACTACTGTATATAAGACACACCACACTATAAGCTGCATATGTCCACGTCCTTGAGCACCAGGTAGCACTATATTTGGCAGGAACCAATTGGAAGTCTGGAAGGTCAATACTCAAATGCTAAAATCATCACACAGCAGCTTAACACTTAAAAGGTTGTTAAGAAATATACAAGTACCAATACGACTTTGAAATTAAAAACACAACTATTATAACGGCTTCCCATTGTGCATTTCGTCCCTGCAAAGTATCTTATTGGACATGATTGCCGGGGCAGAGGGAGCCGGAGGAGCCTCCCTCTTGGCTCCTGGCTCTGGGATCCCCTGGCTCCCTTTTGGTGGACAAAGGAAGCTGATGAATCATTTCAGTGCCTCGGCAGCCATGTCCAATCAAATGCTTTCTTAGGACGAAATGCATGTTGATTTTAAACTCATATTGGTACTTGTATATTTCTATAACCTTTTGGGTGTTTAGACGACACAGTGTGTCAGACTGTTATTGGAGTAATAACGTACTACGATTTCCCAAGGGTTGACAAGCTCACTCTGAGTTTCCTAATAGCTCGTGATTGGCTCCTGCCTAAGAAAGACATACCATTTTCTCACTGACTTGCAAGCGGCACAGTATTTGAACGATCAGCCAATTAGCTGCACCTCTCTATGAGCCGCAGGCTTCAAACTTAAAAAAAAATAAAAATAATTCAGCATTGTTTCCATGTGGACAGGGCCTTAATCAACAGCACCTCTGGTGGTTGCCACCAGGTTGTGCACTTCATCTTGCCTCATTTGCTTCAAGATGCAATGAATCAACCGTCAGTCCCCCAAAATCCACAGAATTCTTAAGCAGACTAATCAGTTATTATGGCAGTGAAATAAAGCCGCAACCAGCGGAAATGGTGTGCATGGTATCTGGACGTAAAGGCATAAAGAGCACTGCACATGAATAAGCTGAGATATTCACATTTTTTTAATGAACTGCGGGTGTAGCGCAAAAACTATTAGTTGTAAGTATTATTTCCAATATCCCCTATCATTTCAGCTTTTCCATTAACCTTTGTCTTTGAGCCTATGATCCTGGGATTATCTCAAGGCAGCCAAATGTGGAATGACATAAATGGGAATAATTATTGCATTTTTGTAGGCTGTGAAACCCATTCAAGTCAGAAATAGACTGACTAGATGTTTTGTTATTGACTGAGCTGCTGTCGGATCTGTCTGGCTTTATAGCGTAAAACATTAGTCTTATATATGATTGTGTGTATTATGTTAACTGACGGCTATATAGAGCCTCATGAAATTTGTTTTATTTTTTTTCCCAAATTTCCATTTTTTTTTCCAATTTCCATTTTTTTCCTTAATTTTTTAGAGTTCCGTTTTTTTACTGGCACAATGTGTGTGATTTTTGGGTTAGTGATTGCTATGTTAAATAAATGCAACAACTTTGCCCAGTGATTGAGAAATGAACGTAGCCTGGCTAAATTTTAAGATTTTTGACACACTTATTTTGTTTACAGTTAGATGCATGTGGCAAACGGCGCTCTTATTGTGAAGGCTGGAAGGATGTTCTGTGTGTGAGAAAATAAACGTGCTTCTCATTTTATTTACTCACAACCTGCACGACTTCATCGGCCATTGCGATACGCTCGTTGAATTAAAGTGGTAAAAGACAACGCGGTGAAAATACACTCACACAGCCCGAGTCGCACACACAAACTGTACTAGCATTCAAAACTAAGATAATCCCGCTAGCTTCACGCACTGTGAATGGAAGCTAGCGGGAGCGAAGCTAAGAGGATGTTCTGCCGACTGCAATCATTGTATTGTCATTTCAACGTGTCTAGTTCTGCGGGGGCGGTTTAGTGTTTGCAATGATTTTCCTCCACGATTGAGCCGTCCTCTGAGGGAAATAATTCCCCACACAAACGCCCCTTCTACTCACAATGACAGCATTTCATTCACAGTGTGTCAATTTTCCCGAGATTCCTGAGATTTAACAGTAAATTCTGTTTTTAGTGGCCAATTCCATGATTCCGTTCATAGGACCCAAAATATAGTGACTTACAAAAGACGTGCATGCTTCTTTTACTTCACATTATCCCCCATCTAGACAGACATTTGATAAGTCTGCAAACATGCAAATGTATTGTTCAAACCAATGAGATTTTGCAGAGATTGCAATGCAGATGACTTTTCCGTGTCTTGTGAGAGGCTGTTAAAATGAACCTTGACATTCAGACAGAAGGGAATGACCACTTGTTCCATCCTCATTCTGCTCTGGGAAACTGGTTACCAGGCTGGTTTACTGTGTTCATATTCCACTCTATTATAAGACCAGCTGTCCATGAATCAGCACAGAAATGTTCAAGGCTTTTAAACCTTGGAAAGCAACAAGGGTACATAATTGGCCCTGGTCCTCTGAATGCATGGGGTTCTGTCTGTCACAACCCTCTGCCAGTTTTAGCTTATTTATTTTTGTCAATGCACAGCATCAGATGATTACCAAGCTTACCTCGACCCTTTCATTAGTTATTTCTCTCTGTGCAAGGTAAGGTAATGTTTCCATGAGTTGGTTGCTTGGTTAGTGAACAGGATTATGAACACACACAAAAAAAAAAAAACACAAAAGGAAAGCAGTGGTGCAAGGAGGAATCTATTCATACCTTTTGCTGTTGCAGTCCGCTTGCATCAGGGCATAGTAGGTCAGATTTGGCAGATAGAGGCGCCATAAAAAAGTTTAAATTATTTACATCAGTGGGAACTTGTCATTTTCATTGCTGCCAGTTGGATGAATAACATGAGGCCAAACAAGGACAGACAAGGCTTCAGAATTGGGACCCGTGAAATTACAAAAAAAAAAAACAGTATTTGTTTTCTGAACCCAGAATTCCCCTGAATTTCCAGCTGTGTCAGGGAGAGAGACCTGCATCTGCCGCTAAATATAACAAATACTTGGAGTTACTTGTTTACCTTGGTCTGAAATAGATGTTCATTTTCTGCACGCTCATCTGTCCAGTGGGCCAGTGATCCAATATGTCATCAGAGTGATACTGCCAAGTAGAAAGGATCTCATCAAAATGTTGCACTTCCAGGAGACAAACTGAAGCAGCAAGGATAGCTCGTGGCAGAAATGGTTTTCCAGGCAACACCTGTAAACGGGCATTTGCTGGTGAAGGCCGGTATATTAGCGGTATGATGAATGCGTTCTGAAGGCAAAATGAAACGAGGTAAGTCAGATACCAAGCTGCTCTTAGATGAGATGCCACATGGTGGATAAACAAACGAGCGCAATTTGGATTTGGACAGAAGGGTAATGGGCAGTTCTACAGCAACCCGCGTAGATACTAGAAAGACGTTCATGAGTTGTTTCGTAATTAGTACAGAGGAACCAGTTGAAGGCGGTTCTGTTTTTGTCTGTGGACCTGCTACTAAAAAAAAGTGCCCACTGGAATAGATGTCGACATGCATGGGGGACTGCTTTTGTTTACAACGTAGCTATTTTACACAGCATTACAAAAAGCACACGTGATGGACCCCAACAGTTTTTAGGAGTCCACAGACCGGTTTGTGTTGCAACACACCTCTGGCGTAACACGAGGGCGCAATAATGCTGATTGCTTGGTCAGGTGAATGTGGTAAGTACTCACAATTTTTCAGTCGGCAAGCTGCTTTTAAAGTCCCAAATATCTACCTCCTCATAAACATGGAAGAAATGCATATTTACTGTCACTTAAAATAGTACAGTTTATGTATGAGCCCAGTTGGCATTTGCTACCAAACATTGCAGACATAACTGATTTGGCTGGACGATTGTTGTCCTACAAATTTTTGCCACTAACAGGGCGTTGTTAACCTTTTTCTGAGACCATTTTTTTCATTAACGTAATGATAATATATGGCATGATAACGCCAGTACACTGTTTTAAAAGCAATTAACTTAAAAGTTTACATTGCTCAAGAGTATTTAACATTGTAATTGGAATGTCAAGAGCCTTTAAATAACATAAATGAAACCACCACAATCGCATGGACAAAAATTCCACTTAAATAAAATGGCAAACATTGCACTTGAATACAAATGCAATTAATTGATTTACTGATTATTGTGGCAAGCCTAATCACAGATATACTAGAAATGAAAATGATGATGCAAAAGGCAATTCAGTCGAAGTCAATCCAACATATTAAAAAAGGTTTCAGAAATGTGCATATTCTCCAATTAATCGTGAGGTCATAGTTTAGCAAACGGAAGTGTAGAAAACACGCATTTTTATCGCGGAGGCTTTGTCATTTCTCAAACGCCATAATGCAGTGTATTGTATCCATGGACTAATACTTCATTTTATTTCCTAATCATGATAATGTTATGTGTTCGATTAATATTATAATAATCTTCAGGTTGCCATTTAAATAACTGTATAGGGTTTAAGTTTGCAAGCAAAGAGGTGTTAATGTCATTTAACATATTTTTTTAATATCCATCTGAAAATATTTTTCAACATAACTTCATCCCAGTTTTCACCTGTAAGTGAAACAGATTTAACTAAGCTTACATTAAAAGTATTTCCACCTTTACTTAAAAAAAAAAAAGCCCGCTTTTTCATCCCCGTCGTCTTCCCACAAGCCTTGATTCCAACGCAATCATCCATCCATCCATTTTTATGCCACTTATCCTCATTAGGGTTGCAGGCTATGCTGGAGCCTATCCCAGCTGACTTCGGGCAAGAGGCTGGGTTCGCCCTGGACCGTTCGCCAGCCTATCGCAAATCACCAATGCAATCAAGGCTCTTTAAATATATGCGCCTATAGCCCTATGGTTTCCTCGGTAATAGAATTGCGGACAGAAACGCAAAATTGGCCAATTAAAACGGAATTTACTATTAAACACAGACTCTCACAAAAATTGACATAATGTGAATGAAACACTGTCATTGTGAGGAGAAGGAACGTTCTTGTGGTGAAGTAATTCCCCGGCGGACAGCTCAATTTTGGCGGAATGTCAATACAAACACTAAAAATAAAATACATCCATTTATCAATTACGCACGTTTTTAAGCGAGTCTCGAGGTGTTTGAGCGAGGCCAAACAGGTATCTTCAAACTATTTGTGGCGGCCAGTGAAGGTATGGGAAATACTGGTATCAATCATTTATGGGAGTGCATCATAACCACAGAACGTTGTGACACGAGGACCGCCAGGGTTTTGACGCTATGTTGTGTTCTGTCGCACCCCTTTTTTCAGTCACTCGTTAATAAATCAAACTTTCCAGTTTCCTGCCTTGTGCCTGCCACAGACAAATAATAGAGTTCACAAACCTGTCAAGCAGACTAGGTGCCGTCAACATACAGTATGTGTGTGTAAACACTGTGCTCATTTTAAATGATTTGGTTTTTTTAAAGTGAGAAACTAACTGGATTCTAGTTGTTGAAGTCCCAAAAGGTTGCCCAGCAGATAACATCCACACACACCATGGGGTTTTTCAGGCAATTTAGAGGCTTGGACTAAACTGAGATGCACATTTATGCCAGGGTCTAGTGGCTACGGAGAGGTTGCAGCCCATTTTTTAAAGCAAAGATGATTTTGTTTGAAATGCAAGCCACTATGCATTCACAACAAATCAAAAAGTATTTTGCATCTTTCTGCTTGGAGTCAAAATATCTGGCTTTAAATGGATGCTATGACTTTATTGTGCCCATCCTTTTTTCTGTGTACTCAGGCACCACAGTACTAGGTACTGCTACTGTGATCCGTCTATGTAGCAAATGCTGTATATACCGTTTGGCACCTCAATATGACATGATCCTTATTTTGTGGGACTGTAAGACGGAATTCAAACAACTAAGTCAAGTTACACATATGTGGGAGCACCCCCTCACCAGCCAATCCAGGGCAGAACAACACAGAGGGGTAAAGTAGGGCATGAGACTAAAAACAGCAACGTTGATGTCTGCATCTTCCCTGTTCAATCTCTGCAATGTCGGAGTGGAGAGTGACAGTTTTAACACAGGAAGGGGCATGTGACGACAACTCCGGGACAACCAATACGTTCAACAATGCATTGATCCTGTTCCGTCTGCATGCGCTGCCTGTTATACAGACGCCACAACAAACCTCAATCATGAAAGTAACTATTATATAAACATCTTTGGAGTTGGGCAAAACCTCCGCTTAGGCTACAGGTGTCAAACTGAAGGCCCGGGGCCCAGATCTGGCCCGCCACATCTTTTAATGTGGCTCGCGAAAGCCTGATAAAAATGTGTTTCAATAAGTCACATCATCTTTCTTGCTAAACGTAATTGTTATTTCAGTTTTGAAATAACAAATATCAAAAATATCAAATAACAAAATCACAAACAAAATCAGTTTTGACATGCAGCTGCACGTCTTCTGAACGTTGACACTGCCTCATCATGCAACATCATCATCCGAGCATAAATTATCAATACTATGATGTACATGTATAGCTATAAAATATAATATTAAAATAATCATCAAAAAATATGAAATGCATGGGAAATTGTATAATATCATATGGCAATTACACAATTTATAGTAAATTTGCTGTTATCATCGGCCCCCTGGGGGTAGCCATAACTGTGACACCCCTGGTTTAGACTGTCTGATGCAAGCTTTAACATGTCTTTCCTGACATCCAAAGACTGAGAAAAACAATCCCTTATTGTTCCTTGTGGGAAATTTCATTCTGCTTACTTGATTTTTTTTTTTTTATTACATTACAAGAACAATTGCATCACGTGGCACGTAATAAACATGGGATACAGCGAGGGGGCTGCACAAACATTGTCATGCCCCTGAGGAGTTGGGCAAACTGGCATCTTTACAGCAACAAGACCCAGTTTCCACTTCAGGTTGCCACTGCAAGTCTTGAACCTGCAGCTTTCCCATACTGGCATGATTGTCAACTTTGCTTAAATATGTTCTATATTTGTTTGAAATTACGTTCTATGTTAAATGAGGGAAAACATTACATTATTACATTTGAAATTACATTACCTATTACATTTAACCCTCTAAGTGCCAGAGTTTTTTCAGTTTTGCCTCTATTCCCATGGTTTAAAAAAACTTTTTTTGTAGTACAAGTACAGAGAAGGAGAAACAGATGGACAATCACCTCAAACAATTCTTTGCAATGTCAATTTCACTGAAGACCGCAATGAAGGAACACCTTTTAGAAGATGAATTTGGCCTGAAAGTGCGGTATTAACGCATTTGGGATGATAGGATACTATCCTTGATGCTATACTACACAGGAAGAGAGAAGACAAACCATGTCAAAGTTGCAATTATGTTGATGGTGGTGGGTGGGGGGCGACGGCAACGAATAAGAAATAAATCAGACTCCAAAGTCCCCTTTACGCTCATTAAGAAGCCAATTTAAAACAATAATTGAAGGATAAGCAACTCCAAGTTAATTTACTCTTACCATTCTGTGTTTTGAAAGCAACCAACCTTCATCTCCAGACCGAATACATTTGGCCTAATTCAGTGCTCTGAAAGTGCTCCATTTAATCTCAAGTCAATCGCACGGCGTCGACATCAGCCTGTCATTCATCCTCTCTGTGACGTTTTGTCACTTGATTGATATATGGGGCAGTCAGTCTAACAATCTGCTGTACATAGACATACATGCCTACTATAAACTATAGGTTTGAAAGTCAGTGGGGAAGAAGGCAAAAGTAAGAAGCCAAAATTGTACCATTGCCACACGGAATGGGAGAACTTTTTCACTCCCAGGTCAAACTCTTCATCCATGGCTCATCCAATGCCTCATCAATATAACATTACTGATGCCACAACTACACTACACTACAACACTACAAGTGACTTGTCAGTCAATATTTTCAGACTAATAGGCTGTAGTCAACCACAAAACTGCAATCATCTATGAATTTATTTTTGACGATGTAGTGAGGGACGACTCTACTGAGCTTTTGTATATGGATTATTTGTTGTATAAAAGTTTACATTGTACATAGTATGCTGTTGATGTGATAAATATTAGTAATTGCAGAACACATTTAAGTCTGTCCTGCTTATGTTGACAACCAGTTCATGTCAACTAACTCATCAAGTCTTGGTTCACCAGAAACGGCCTACTTAGGTCTGTCGACGTACACGGTCGACCGCTTTTGACTGCACAAAATTTGAGATCCAAAGGGGGTGTTTTTGTGAAAAATGGGTCTGATTGTGTCGACATGCGTGGTAGTATTTTTAACTTTGTCATTATTCAATGTCTTAGAAGGCAGTTACCATGACGTACCACCCAGTGCAGCCAAATGCAACATAAAGTGACTATGATTTAAACTGAATCTTACCTCTCAAGACTGCCGGTTTACATTAGCGGTGCACAGACCATAAATCCACTTTAATTTTCCTCATGCAGATGCAGCTTTGCCGCTCATCCTCTGTAGGTAGCTTTTAGATTATGAGCGCGGTGGGCGACTTCTGCATGCTAGATGTGCTTCATGTAAGGCCATCGTACTTTTCAATTACACCACATGTATGTGTGTGGGCATTGTGCAAGGCTTGGGAAGCCCAGTCACTTTGATTGCAATACAGCTAATGCCACCAGGAGAACCATGGTGTACAGCAGGAACTGTGAATTAAAGTCGGATACGTTATGTCAGCAGCTGCCGTGCATCCAGGGAGGTCAGACTCACCTGAAGTTACTAGGTAAACTTATGTCATCACATATACAGTACCAGACAGAGCTGTAAACGGCTCGTGTTGCAGCGGCCACTGATGGTGCCGCAACCCCCTCTCTCTTTGGCTGGAGACATAGTCCCTCCAGCGTGTCCTAGGTCTTCCCTGGGGCCTTCTCCTGGCTGGGCATGCCCGAAACACCTCACCAGGGAGACGCGCGGGAGGCATCCGGACTAGATGCCTGAGCCACCTCAACTGGCTCCTCTCGATGTGAAGGAGCAGCGGCTCTACTCCGAGCTCCTCACCCTATCTCTTAGGGTGAGTCCAGCCACCCTACGGAGGAAACTCATTTCCGCCGCTTGTATCCACGATCTCGTTCTTTCAGTCATGACCCATAACTCATGACCATAGGTGAGGGTGGGACCGTAGATCGATCAGTAAACAGAGAGCTTCGCCTCCCAGCTCAGTTCTCTCTTCACGACGACGGTCCAGTACAGCGCCCGCATTACTGCAGACGCTGCACCGATCCGTCTGTCAACCTCGCGCTCCAACCTTCCCTCACTCGTGAACAAGAACCCGAGATACTTGGAGTCCTCCACCTGAGGCAAGACTTCACTCCCAACCCGCAGGGTACAGTCAACCCGTTTCCGACTGAGATCCATGGCCTCGGATTTGGAGGTTCTGAGTTTCACACTCAGCTGCAAACCGCTCCAGTAAACGCTGAAGGTCACAGCCTGATGAGGCCATAAGGACCACATTGTCTGCAAATAGCAGAGACGAGATCCTAAGGTCACCAAGCTGGACTCGCTCAACGCCTTGACTGCGCCTAGAAATTCTGTCCATGAACTGCACCCACTTCTGGTTTATGCGCCATGCACTAGGAGTACAGACACGGGGACAGATAATGTAGAGGGGTGACCAAATACAGATAGTGCTGTACTCGCTCATCCCTACCGGCCACTGATCTGGTCAGAATTCGACACTGGACCATACAGGCCCTCACCGTTTTTAACTCCTTGCATGTTCAAGCTAAATGAAGACATTTAAAATGCAGACCATAATCCTTCCCTCGCTCTGATCCCAGTTTTAAATGCACTCCTGCGAGACCAGTCTGTCGGAGACCATCCTTGTCTACTACGCTCGTACACTCATTCGGCCAAACCACCTTGGTCTTTGCAGGTTGAACGTGCGTGTGCATATTTCCGGTGCTTTCCTGCGAAATGAGTGAGTAAAATCGCAAGCCTCTCCTGTGGTGCAGCATAACACCTGCAAGCTGGCAATGCCTTTAATTGAGACGAAAACCCCAAACAAGCAACATTTGGCTGAACCCCAATCGGCGAGGCGACGAAAGGGAGGAAACCGGGAAAGAACTTCTAACCGGCAAAAGTGCAGAAACACCTAACTTAAGATGACGCCTTCAACTATTTCTGTATGGAGTCCTGTGGGACACGCAAAAGCCGCCTTCAGCACATGTGACTGATGGCGGTCATTTTGATTAGACCCTCACTGATGAAGGATGGGAACACACACGTAGTAATTGATTTGTTCATTTTTTTTGGGCCCTTTGGTGGCAGCAGACAAACTTCATTAGCATATTGTTGACACATTGATTACAAATCTAAGGAGCATAACAGAAAAGGGAACCACGGATCAAGTGAAGGAACACATAAATGCATGCAACATTCTGAGCTTCTTTTCTCATGTTATAATAATGTGATTCATCACACAAGATGAAAGCTCTGCTTTAATTTATGACTGAGAGAAACAAAATATATTGACATATGAGAGATTGAGAGAGATTGTGATCAGAGGATATATACATTTAAAAAAATAATATTATATATATAAATATTGCAGCGCTAATCGATTTTCTCGGTGATTATTTAAAAAAAAAAAGTGCAATACCACAAAAAAACTCTGCAATTGAGTTCTTGCCATGATGGCCGACACCTTCTCGTTCTCTTTTTTTTTTTTTTTTTCAATTATTTTATCATAATAGTTTGTGCGTTTTGTGTCAGTGAATCAAATGTTTAATGAAATGCAAAAACCCTCCAATGTATTGATGCAGCACATCAAATTAGCCCATACATCATTTTTGCCAAGCGTTCCAACTTTTCAATGCTGCAAAATCCTCAACAAACTATCACATCTGTGCTTGTGGTTAAGGAAGAAATAGTAAAAGATGCCACTATTAGAGAGGATGTGTCACGATGACAGCACTTCATTAACACTGACAATTTCCGCGTTTAACAGTAGCATCCGTTTTTGCTGGCCAATTCCGCAAATTTGTTAACGGGGTAATCATCGGGCCCCGGTCTACCCCCGTCAGCCAAGGCGAGTTTGTTCCTCTGTCTCGGTTGTACCCTTCCAACGCCACAAGGGAACCTCGCTGGCGGCGCTGGGAGGAGCACTTGCATAAATGAATTACCTTGTTAGTACATGCATGCATGTATGTCATGTTGTCTATTCTTTTTTTTTTTTTTTTTAATCAGCAGAGTATGAGTACAGTGATATTAAAAAAAAAAGAAAAAAAGTACGTGCGTGGGTTTTCCTCGGGTACTCCGGTTTCCTCCCACATTCCAAAAACATGCATGTTAGGTTAATTGCCGACTCTAAATTGTCCATTAAAGTGTGAAAGTTTGTATGTCTGCCCTGCGATTGACTGGCGACCAGTCCAGGGCGTACCCCGCCTCCCGCCCAAAGTCAGCTGGGATAGGCTCCAGCATACCCGCAACCCCAATGAGGATAAGCGGCATAGAAAATGGATGGATGGATGGTGTGTGGGTGAATCTAATTACCAAAGCAGGAAAATTGTGATTGTGAGTCACATTTTATCCAGATTCGTGCAACCCAAATACTCTGATATCTGGGTAGGTTGAATATGGACCAATTAGCTTTTGCCACATTTCAGTTCCTGAACGTCCTAATACCGGAACAAAGCTGTTGGCATAAGTCCAAAGTTGTACGTCGAGTGAGTCATTCTGTGAATATAGTTTTCCACTTTGGAACACCAGTGGACTGCGCTGCTAACACCAGTTGGGTTGAATGACGCTTGATTTGAAAACGTCTTTAAAAAAAAAAAAAAAGGTTTTATTGGCTTTGGGAAGATGTGAAATCGTATTGTGAGCGGCTCAGTCGTCGACCTCCTCCGCGCAGGAAGCCGCTTTGCACTCTGCTGCTCAGGATATGTGTGAATTTTAACCTCCAAATGCCTTTCTGCGCTTCTCCAATGACATCCATAATGTTTGAGCTGCTCTTCTATGGCAGCGCGCACGTCCCTCCCTACCATAACGGAATACTAATGAGTACACAAGCTTAATGAAATGAGGACAGCTCCGCCTGCACAATCAATATATTTTTCTCCACTGTCAGTGTGGCAGAAGTCATTTAGGCCGCAGTACACTCTGTACTCCATTCTGCAGCGTGTTGATTGTTTTGACCCGTGGCCACTCTTGATTATCACGTTGACAAAGACTTTCTTTTGGCCTCTGCAGGCAAGAAACAGCTCACCGTTGTACTCGTGCCCAGATATGCTGCAGCACATAGATTCTTTTTGCCCTCCCACAGTCATCCGGGATCGTGGTGAGAAGACGTTCTGCTCGGCAAACGAATTGCAAGTCAGTCTTGCTGTTCTTCAGCTGAGCGCGCAGTGTTAATGTTGAAGGGTACTGCACTGTTGCACTCAGTGTGACTCGAATGCATATACGTGCATCTAACATCACTTTTAACTTGATTGAAGACTTGATGACTGACAAAAAAGGAGGAGCAGAGATGCACACAGACACCACCTTGGTGTTTTGCTGTGCATTTTTTTAATTCAGTAGTTTTTTTCTTTATCAAAATGCAGCGCCTGCAACTTTCTGCGCGTTATTGTGGGTTATATGCAGCTGTAATCAAAAAGAGATGCAAAAACTTTTGGCGTAACTGTGATAGTTTGAAAAGAACTACTGCGTTGACCGCTGGTGACGTCATAGGTAGGTTTACGAAGCGACGCAAAATTTAAAATACGCCAACAGAGGTGTACGCTAACCAAGGTCCCACTGTATTAGTGTTTGCTCAAGATTAGATTCTATCTTGTTTAGTATTTCCAATTAAGGGTGCTTCAAAATGCATCAAATGCCACACTTATCAGTTGTGTGCACAACACAACACTCCTATTGCCACTTAAATGCAGAATGAACACAATGCTCATTCAGCTACTGACATACTGTATAGAAAAAATATAATTTTTTTTTGACACATCCCTTTCTTTTCATGCTTCTTGCCTGAAAATTACCATACGGGGAAAAATGTGACCGCAAGCAGCCTGAAAGAACAAGTAATGGCAGCAATCCCAATACAGGCACATTCCATTGCTTAAAACCCTTCAGAGAGGGTGCCTTTGGTCTACGCAGGCGACACAATTGTGATCACGTTGGAAATCTGTGTCAACCCTTGTTAAATGGCACGATCTAGCCCTAGGAGATTTCCCGAGAGCGTCACATGTTCTCATCGTTACGTAACGATGCTAGGTTGTCAGAACCTTTAAGGTTTCGTGGTTGCACAAAGTCAAAACCCGATACGTCCGTCAAGACTGAGGAGTGACGTGCAAAGAATACGCCAGAAATGGGAAGCTGCAAAGGATAGTGAGATGTTGAAAAAGATGCATGCATTTGGCGGCTCATTTAAATCACATCGGCCTTCAATTGTAGCCTGAAGTTACTGGTGACCTCTCCTAGGTCTGTGTAAATGACGGTACGGGATCAAAGCGGAAGTGACCGGTTTAATTAAGCATTCTTGCACATTGTGTAATGTAAATTATTTTCTGGACAGCCAGTAAACAAAAGACTGGACTGAATTAAAATGGCATCTAAATCTGTTCCGGGATTTTGGTCGGAGACTACTGGGCTATTGGTTGGCACATTGGTATGCGCTTGAATGCTTGCATGAACTTTGTTTTATTTATAAAAGCTTCTGAGTGATAGGCCGGTTGGCATGGAATATTTTAGAATTTCATCTATAAGTGTCTTCAAAAGCTTCCCCACACAAAGATGCGGTACCGTGCGACTGGTACCACAGTGTTTTCTTTAGCAGTCCTTTAAAACGACTACAATCAACAATCTTCGTAGCACAGGAGGGGTGCCTGTTGTTGCATTGTTATATTTAGTCTTAATACACACGCCCGAGTGCCTGATCATAGTATTTGAAGCTATCATCGCACTAAAGACGCATTTTGCTTTGCAGTCAACATCGGAATTGCCATCCTGAAAGCCATGCATGCCAGTATATCAAGTACATGTCTTGATTTTAAGTGGCCATGACTTGGAAAAGGCATTCGCGTTATCACCACCCCCTGAAGCTAAACTATAAATAAAAAAACATCTATATGAAACAACATCAAATACCTTACGCCAAGTGCTGGTTAAGGAATATGCATGAGCTTGTGTGACTGCAGATATCTTTAATACCACTTCTTTAAACTAATTCAAGCTAATTAAGAGTGAATGCACAATGGTTTTTGTACTTGCACCAACTAATGGACCAAAGCAGCATGGTGCCTTAGCATGTGCAGACTAGCTGCTGAGCACCACTGGGAATGATCTGTTGTTCATCTTTGCACCGTGCAGTGCACTCTTTATTGAAAGACTCGCTGGTAATCCGTCTGACATGATCAAATATACGGTGCAGAATTATAATGGAGACTATGAGTGGCATGAATGGAAATAAACATTGTCAGACAAAAAACGTAGCACTAGGGAATGAGCTGAGCAAACCGCTGATGCGCGGTATTTGGAAAGTCATTGGAATTTACACTTTCTGATGATTATTGCATGTAGGAACTCAAGGTTTCCAGGCAACACTTTTTGGGTAAGGGAAAGTGAAATTTTGGTAATGGTGGGATTTTTTTTTTGCCACATTTGTTCTCGGCCTGTTGTGCAGTTGTGTTGCCATATGTTAGAGCGCCCATCTGTCACTACAAGATTACATAAAACCTCGCCACTCTGTACAGAAGCTTAGAGTAGAAAGCTGTCACGGCACCCCCGGTTATTGATAATATAGTGGCTTTTTGAAACAAGCTGTCCTCAACTTTCCAAATACAGTACGGTACTAGAGTTGCATTTGGCATAGTGACTCAACTCCTTCTACATCTTATGTACTACATGTTTGGTAACGCAGAACTTGGCGTGGCGTCTGAGGTTGATGCAGAGCTGCTATGCAGAAGTGGCCTACCTGTGTTTTCTCAGTCACAGTTCAGATGTAAATGAAACTGAAACTACATGACAGTGATTGACATCTGTAGGTCTACGGACCATGAAAGCCAAAAATGGTAAATATTAGGTATGTCACAAGATCTGGCGCGATTAAAACGTAATTTAAGATTTCTCATAAAAAAATACAAAATTTAAATTGTTTATGGGCACTAAGCCTGGGATGATCCATCCATCTTCTTCTTCGAGTTGGGTCCCAGACTTTGCTCTCCTTGAAAACCTAGTCCAGCTTCTCCCTATGGATCCCGAGGTGTTCCCAGGACATGTTGGAGAGACCATGTCTCCCAACTGTGACCATCCTCCCAACATGTCCTGGGTCTTGGTTTCCTATCCTTTGGACTTGTCCTGAACAACTCCCAGGGTGACATCTGGGAGGCATTCAGACCAAATGCCCGAGCTGCTGTTCTCAGCAGCGGTTCTACCCAGAGGTTCTCTTGGATGACAGTGCTTCTCACCTTATCTCTAAGGGAGAGCCCAGGCACCCTACAGAGGAAACTAATTTCGGCCACTAGTACTCGTGATTTTGTCCTTTCGGTCACCACCCATTGCTCATACAGACTTAAGACTTAAATCGTAAGATCAGTTGAAATATTGCTAGAATTGACCTTTTGCACATTTGGATCTTAATGAGGTTTTAAGTAGAGCGACAATATCCAAAAGCAAGAAAGGGGGAGTGTGACAAAAAGCACTCATGAGGGATGCCCGCTGCAACATCTGCACGTAACCAGCCGCCGTTTACACCTTGCCAGGGAGCATCAAACATGGGACATTGACTAGCTTCCTGGAAACACTCGCATCAAGCATGCCCAAACCACTTTTTCAAGTGATTAACAAGAACGGTGGAGCTACTCATTACTGAGTCCTACTGGGAACATTTTTTGTTCCGGTTTGGAGAGGTTTTTTTTTTTCTCATTTTTTGAGCAATGGTCTTAAACTTTTGATCAGCCTATTTCAGTTGAATTGTTGTTTTCAATAAATTCCTTTTCAAAGTGCTTTTTGTCACACTCCCCCTTCTTGCTTTTGGATATTGTAGCTCTACTTAAAACCTCATTAAGATCCAAATGTGCAAAAGGTCAATTGTAGAAATGTTTCATTTGGTTGTAAGCGTACACAACATGGTTAAAGTGCGATTAAAATACTTTTATTAGAGACTACTGATAGGTAATTACATGGCGGGTGGTAAGTTTTAGCTGGATTTAAATTTTCAGTTCATTTGGAGAAAAGTATATGTAATCCTGCCCTGTACTTTATCTTTCTGTTCATAAAATTCAGTCAGTATCGGCATATTTTACACAATTGCGATTAATCGTGATTAATTCATTTCAAAACTGTGGTGATTTCTTCATAATATTGAACCATTTCACAGCCCTGAAGAAGACATAAGAGTTACGGTTTTAATGCAGCATTTTTTGTGGGCTCTCTAAAAAAGCAATGCAAATACTATAACACAAAAAAGGAGCAAGCTGTTTTCGTTTCATTTCATCCCGTTTCCGGTTGACTGTTTCCCGATTTTTGTTCCACCTTGCTTTATGGACTTTATTGTCCTTGAAATTTCTTTAGTCACCTTTCCAGTTGTTCGACTATCAAACAGTTTGGGTTCACTCTATTTGCCAGACACATTCTTGGTTTGAATGGAAATAATTCAATGTGACTTTCTGTCCACTTTTCTTTTTTTCTTTTTTTTTAGAAATATGCCTCCTTTTGTGAAATATTAAGATGTGTCTTTCCTTACAGCGCAGGCCTTTGAGGTTTACGCTTTACTTTTTTGAGTTCAGTTTGGTATGACTTTTCAATGACTCTGCTCTTCACTGCAATTCTGCCCAAGCGCTACGTAACACTGACACGGCTTTCATTTCTGACCATGCGTGTATATGAAATGGAGGAGGAGGATGAAGGGTGTCTTACAAAATAAAAAGTATGAAGGCAATTGCATCTCAGGGAAATAAACTTACCATCTTGCCGGGCAACCCCTTAGTGTTAACATATGTACCTAATACCAATCTCAGTACGAAACTGAGAGACGGATAATGTGGAGTGCCATTACACAAGTGAGCACATGGCGTAAATGCATGGTTGGATTTTGTAAAATGGAGCTATTATTGTACATGCAGGAGTTAATTTCAATATTTCACCCGTCTCGGTATGATGTGATAGTGCAGAGCATAGATAATCGAAGTACAGTATCCTACTGTAGATGCACGGTTCCGCCCGTGAGCAGGAGTCACTGAAAGCCAGCCCATAAACACAACAATCAACAGACAACAACTACCTGACAGTTTTCTTTCGCAATTCCCTCATCGTTACTTTCACTCATCCGTTCCATAAATGATTGAAGTTGCCGTGTAGAAGCCCTGTAGATAATTAAAACACGGTTTAGCTTTCAGAGCCCATTATTGCTTTGAATTTAAACTGAGTTAGATTGAACGTGAATGTAATGTTTGCATGTCATGATTTCAAAGTGGAGAAATGTCTTTTTGCAAAGTTTGTAACATCTTGGGAGGACTCCGCTTTTTTTCAATCCAGATGAATTAAATGGAGCATGTTGACTTTCCTGCTTACATCCATAGCTGGTGACTCAAGAGTTTTGGACTGCGGAGATACAGTATGCTCTGGAATTAAATATGGATGGATGAAGACCAATGGCAACGTGTGTGTGGGTGTGTGTGTGTGCGTGCGTGTGTGTACCCAAAAATTAGAATATTAAGTTAAGTTGTTTTTTTTGGCAATTTAACATAAAGGATGAAACCAACAAAATTTCTTGTGCCATTATACATACATATATATATGTGTATATATATATATACATATACATATACATATATATATATATATGTGTATATATATATATACATATACATATATATATATATATA
>QODF01000008.1:989552-1012980 GCA_024372805.1 Oostethus manadensis
GGGAGAACATGCAAACTCCACACAGAGATGCCCAACGGTGATTTGAACCCTGAACCTCCTGAAAGTGAGGCCAACGTGCTAACCACTCGACCACCGTGCGGCCTCATTAATTTTTAAGTTTCATTTTTTTAGAGCAAGCACACCTCTTATTTCCAATTCATTTATACCTGACTGCCTTACAAAAAACAACGGGGATCTAGGAAACTTCACCTGTACTGTCCAGTATCCAGGTATTTATTTCAGAGCCTGGTCTTTTGGCTAAAATGTTACTGAATTGATATAAAATGAACTAATATTGTCCTTGATTAGAATTGTCAACCGCGAATCATGATGCGATGTGAATCGTTGATGAAAGGAATCGTTACACGCCCAAAATGTACAATCCTGGCCTTTCAGTTATCTCTCTGTTAATTATGTACACAGAATAAAAATGGCCTATTTTAGACACAGTTGCTAATGATGATTAATCATGATTAATTTAAGAACAGTGATTCATCAGATCGTTTTTTTAATCACTTGGCATCCCTAATAAAACAGGAGAATTTTGATAAAAATGTGGACAAATTTATATTGCTTAAAATCTTTATTATGATCCATTCTCATTACATCTCTGATGAAAGTCACATCTAATAGGCAAGCTTGTTTCGGCTTCATTTTCAGTACTGATTCCACTGTATTGGAAAGCAGAAGAAATTTCAACATTTATAAACTTAGTTCAGTGGGCTTTTTTATCACCATGCATTTGACGCATTGAAAGACATACTTGAAAGGAGATTTATGAGGTTGTCATAAGTCGTAGTGTCAAAATGCCTCTTTGTACTCTAACCCGCGTTATCTTTCTCTCACCTCTTACAGTGCCATGAATCGGGCCGGGCAACAGTTGCTACCCACATAGAGGTCACTTTACCTCTCTTTCCGTTCGATTCCGTCCAGAGGATGCTGGGAATGTGTCGCGGGCGCAGGAAGTTCCTGGCGGCCTCCCTCGCCCTGCTCTTCATCCCAGCTCTCACCTGGCTCTACCTGTCAGTCGGCAGCTTTCAAGGTAATCGCTTGAGCGTCTGATAATTGCAGCAAAGAAACAAATGCACTGCTTCTGTTTCTTAAATGTGCCTTGTGTACAGTGCAATAGATCGGATGCAATTCTATTGTGTTTTTTTTTTCTTTTTGTCACTTAACTGTGTTGTTGTTTTTGCTAAACAGCAACATCACCTGAAACCAGAGGTTCTGTGGGCCTTGTGGCATTAGTGTACATTTTTATGTAAAATTGTTGCTTGAGTCACTATTTTAGTGATTGGTTTCCACGCTTGAGGCGCTTTCTAAATGTTTGCACCTCTCACGTGATGTCAGACTATCTATGTGCTGCATGCACCAAACAAAAGTGCTGATGTCGGTCGGGAAGAAAGACTTCCCTAGGTTCCTCAACCCACACGACTTCATTGTCATCATTGCGGTTATTTCTTAGGCATTGAATTTAGAATGAGGAGGGGATGTCATGATTTGTGGTAACGCATATTGGTGGTTTGCACTTTTCTCCATTCCCTGGCTGTGTCAGATGAGTTCCGAGAACCGTTCTCTGTAAGGACGTCGAAGCATTTTATTAGATTAGAAATACCGTGGAACCTGTTTTAGTCGACCCCCGTTGAAGTCAACACCCCGTCTAAAAAGACCAAGTCATCACGTCTTGGTCCACTGTGTTCTTTTGATTGCTAAAATGTGCCCACCTAATGTCTGCACACATTGCTACAACATCTTCAACAAGCTGAAATGCCCGTGCTTGTGATTAAGGAAGATGTAGTCACTGGTGCATTTCAAACTGGATATCGAAGATATTTATAACGCCACGCTTATTTTGTTCACACACTTAGACAACATTGTGCAAACTGTGCTCTTATTTTGAAGGCTGGAAGTATGTTGTCTGTGTTGAGAGTGTCAGTTGAAGGGGCGGTTCAGTGCGTGTAATGAGATTCTGCCGCAATTGAGCTATCCGCCAGGGAAATACTTACCCACAAGAGCGTTCCTTCTCTTCACGATGACAGCATTTCATTCACATAGTCACTTTCCGCGGTTAATAATGTGTTTTTATTGGCCAATTTGGCGATTCTGTCAACGTGAAAATCATACTGTCCCACTAATGATCCGCTAATGATAAAACGGTAGGGCTGCCACTAACAATTATTTTCTTAGTCAATTAATCTGAAGTTTGTAGTTTTGATTAATCGAGTATTAATCAGTTTGGGGCTTACGGCCATACCACCCTGAGAACTCCCGATCTCGTTCGATCTCGTAAGCTAAGCAGGGTCGGGCCTGGTTAGTACTTGGATGGGAGACCGCCTGGAAATACCAGGTGCTGTAAGCTTTGCCCTGCGATTGACTGGCGACCAGTCCAGGGTGTACCCCGCCTCTCGCCCAAAGTCTGCTGGGATAGGCTCCAGCATCCCCGTGACCGTGATTTGCACTTTTTGCACCATACACAATCGCCCTTGACTAGTGACCACTTCTATTGCAAATGCTACATCCGGACTGCTGACACTATGGGGGGAAAAAGAACAAAAAAAACAGGAATTGTTCATAGCCTTTTCATAAGTTATATGTCTCGATGGCCATTAAAAATGCAGTATCTGTTTACTCTCCCGCCTTTTATGGGCTTGGAGCTTGGTCTTGCCTGAAATAAGTTCCCAGAGGCTGCGATGATAAAATAGTGAGTCTGTCTTGCCAAAGTAAAGGCTGTAGTAGACTGGTCCCTCATTGAGATGAACATGAGAGGCTGAACTCTCAGTAAGTCCCACTCACGGATCAATATGTATTTTTGCTTGCGTATAGCGGGGTGAAAGCCAGATAATCCAACTGCATATAGTCGTTATATTGCAAAAGTCTTCCAATAACGAAGTATGACAGCGCTCTTAAATACTACAGTTGAATTGGTTTCAGTCGGTCTCATTTACGTCGGCGAACTTATCAAGTCCCATCCCACCGTGGTATTATTTTTTTCTAAAATACTGCCTATGTGGATGCTGACTGCTTTTGTTGGCATAAAATGTGAGACCCAAAGGGGACTTTTCTCTGTAAAATGGGTCGGTTAATGTCGAAGTATTACTTCGCTAAGCAACATAATTGCCAAGTTACACAGCATTAAAACATGCTCACAGTGACTTTCTGTTCAGTTCAAAGTCAGCTTCAAAATAAAAGCATGGCACTTTTACCCTGGATTCAGCCACGTTGACTTATACAGGTTTTTCTTAATTGTCTCCACTGGGAGAAAGCAAATGTGTATGAAAGCATTTATTGCCACTGTAGTCAAAACATACAATGAAAATACTGCAGCAGCTGTTTGATAAGAGTCTTAAATAACAGATGTAGGAAAATTGATGTCATTAAACCTTTACTGCCCATGTCTCTGGCCAAAGTCATACAGTACTAAATGTGCAAGCAATGGCTAGTTTTAATTTTGGTTTAAGTTATTTCAAGAGATGACAAAAAGAACATTGCATGAACAGAATGCACAGAGACCGAAATCCAAATATGTCCACAAACTGTGGAAGCAAATTTCCTGTTGACCGATCCTCCACTTTTTCATACTTGTGTTTTTTTTAATTTGGTCTATTAATGAACCACTGATGCCTGTCCAAAAGTTGATTACATCCTGTGGACAACATAGGCCATGAAGCCATTTTAATGACTGCGACTCACAGGATTGAAATATTGCAGGAGTGCCATTATTAATTATGATTGAATTGACAGGACCCCATTCACTAGAGGGCATGTGAATATGTTCCAATAATTCAGTATTCACTAAGGTCTGCAAAGTAATTATTAGATTTAGTTGAAAATGTCTGCTTGCTGGGAACACTAGAGTGCATCAATTAGGAATATTGTGCTCTCCCCCAGCTCGGACGTACCCTGTGCACTGTTCCTGTGTTGACCATTAATTTTCTGCCCGTCTCTTCGTCTTTGCTGTGTTTATTCGTCTTACAAAGTTCAAGAGATGTCCCTGGGGTTTGCATGCACTTTGTCTGGACGAGCTCCCATATAAAGCTCACCGATAAAAGCCTTACCGATATAGAAAAGACATCGAAAGACTGAAAGTAACCATCTGGTGGTTTTGGCCTGGGATTTTATTTTTTACTGATATATTTTTTGTATTATACCAGAGTACAGTGACCCCACGAAAATCTAAGCGAAATCCCGTCAAATCGGAGGTCGGCCCGGATTGTGTTGGACCCTCAAGAATCCACTGCAGTTCTATTGGTATTGCCTAATATACGACATAGCGCCTGAGTTTGTTCATGGTCAACTACTGGATTTTCTTCCCAGCTTAAAATGAAAAGAAAAACTGAGTGCCAAGGCGGGGGAAATATAAAGAAAGGGATTAGTGGCGGTTACAAATTACAATGGCATGCAACGTTGCATCGACCTCATGCCTAAACATTAAGATGATAATTAATTACTGACAAAGGAAAATATTCGCCATGTGCTTTCTAAACTTGTTTATTTTCTTTGGAGATTCAAATGTGTAAATCTTTACTTTGTCTTAAATTTCCAATGGAAACGATTTTGCTAAAGGTCATTTTTTTTAAAGTAAGGCATTTAAAATCAGTAAAGACCAATACTTGCACTGTTTAACTTTTTAAACTCTCTGGCTTTTTGCTTAAAAAAACCTGCCAAACCTGCCTGTCAAAGCCTGATCCCGTCAGATCTCAGAAGCTAAGCAGGGCAGAGCCTGGTCAGTACTCGGATGGGAGACCTCAGAGGAACACCAGGTGCCACAGTGGGAGGAAATAAACTTTCCTTGTGCCCTTAGGCAGGGCACTTCACCCACATTGCCTAGTATGAAAGTGGTGTGTGTGTGTGAGTGTCGGTGGTGGTCGGAGGGTTTGATGGCGCCCACCTGGCAGCC
Organism: Oostethus manadensis; assembly: GCA_024372805.1. Lineage (NCBI taxonomy): Eukaryota > Metazoa > Chordata > Actinopteri > Syngnathiformes > Syngnathidae > Oostethus > Oostethus manadensis. The sequence continues at coordinate 994,447 of QODF01000008.1, forward strand.
TCGCTCACCGTCGGTCTGCCCCAGGGCAGCTGTGGCTACATAGTGGCTTACCATCACCAAGTGCGGTGTGAATGAATAATGATGACCTCAATGTAAGCGCTTTGAGAGTCTTTGATAAAGCGCATAACAAGTGTAATTCATTATTATTATTATTATTTTTAAAACAAAGACACAATTCAAAATCAAATGTTTTTCTGCATCTACAAGTTGTACATGCATTGGTTTCAAAGGAAAAGGGAAGACTTTGATAGATTTACAAAAGAGGAGATTTGATGTTACTCCACAATACTCTATTGCTGTCTACTCCACTGGTTTCCCACTTTCTTGTACTCCACTGTGCTCTACCATACTAACAAGTATTTCTATGCTATATGTGCTCATTCCTGATCCTGTCCGTCATGGTCACACCCAAATATACAAAAACGCGTATCATGTCAATCATATAGAGGGTTGTGTCAGGAAGGGCATCCGACGTAAAACATTTGCCACATCAAAACATGCAAATCAAACAGAACAAAATGATTCGCTATGGCAACCCCTGATGGGATAAGCAGGGATAAGCCGAAAGGAAAAGAAGAAGAAGATTTAGATGTTGACGCTAGTGGGTATGCGTAAATGTTGCTTGTTCAGTCAGTTATAGCGGTAAATTAGCTGTTGGAACGAGGGGTGCACCCATTTCCCTAATTTTGGGGAAGCGGCAATTGGCCAATTTTTACCAATGAAATCTCATCTGGGAATCTTATCCACTGATCTTACTTTCCTTGCCTTCTGAATACTGAAATACTCTGATTTGTTTTTCATTTTTCACACCAAAGGGTGTGGTCCCGGTGTACATGCACTATTTCCAATGCCATACGCTTTGTGGCTCCCGAAACTCCAGATAGCGTTTATGCTCCTTTCAGTGCAGTAAATGTCTGGGTTTTTTTTCCAGTTGACCTGTTATGTCACATTGTTTTATTTTTTATTTTTGTAAAGTTGCTTGCAAATTCTCAAGTTTCCTGTTGTTTTGGGCTTTTTTATTTTATTTTATTTTATTTTTGCAAATTTCCATGTTGCCTGTTGTTTCTGGGCTTGTTGTCAGAGAGCCAGCGGCTTGTTTTATGTTGTGAGATCCGGCAACACTGTCTTGGCTGCAATCGGTAACAACAAATGCAGACACGAACGCATGAATTGCCCAAGACTCTATGTGCTGTTCGCTTTAATATTGCAACATATTAAAAACATATAGCGCTTGTGGATATGGTGATAAACCAAATTGCAGACGCCAACAAGGAGTAAGGTTAAGATGTGACATGAGAACTTCTGCTTTTAATCGGCATATATCCCGATTGATTACATCTACCATGCATACAGGAATAACCTTGGGCCGTATTATGTATTTCCCAGTAGTCACTAGACCACACGGCAACAATTTAGATGGTAGCTGAAGTTACAACCAGCTTCTCGCAACGTGCAGGCAGCGAACGTTGATCAGTTTGGAAACTAACACATGCATGCAAGAGAGACCCAGTTTCCAATCGCACACGGTATGTTAATCCGATCTTTAAAAAGCCAAACACGATCTAATTAAGGTCTTTACACGTGCGCCCGTCTTTTCCACTTTAATGAATTGCCTATTCTATGTCGGAGCAATACATCCCATCCTTTGATGGCTACTGCTGAATGTGGATATTCCATGTTATTCACTCCGCGTGCCCGGCTTTCTGTTATGTGACCGTCACATGTCTGCTGAAATGTTCATGTTTGTAGAGTGGTCCAGTAACTGTGTGGTCCACTTATGTTGAAGGAGTGAGCGGATATCATAAATAAGCGTTGGGTCTGAGAACACATTCATCAGGCAGCTATACTGATTTCTAATCGGTTTCATTAGCGATAGTTAACATAATCTGCCCCCAGGGATGTTTGCCAGTCGAGGCTGCAAAATCAGAGGTTAGTTCCCGCTAATGAAAGGCCTGGAATTCTTACTTTTTTGATTAGTTCATTATGTTCTCTTATTAATAAGGAGCACATACAAATGATTTGGCAAGAGGCTTTTGGGCCCCATCCCTAATTAAAAGACAATTTGTTTTGAATTACCAAACAATTAGTTTGCTTTTTAAACTGAATTGTTAATAGCTGTTCACGGACCTCTTTAATCCAAAAACGGAAAGGAACAAAGGTTGACCACCGGAAAACCCGACAGCGGGAAGTGATAGTTTATACTAATAACGCTTAGGCGCTCATTTCTGAATAATTCATGTGAATTACTAGAGAAGAAGAATGCATAATTAGCTCCCTTTGAGATTCCAAACATGTTTACTTGTAGGGGCAAAATCATTAAAAGTGGTGAATTTATTTTCTAAAGGTGGTTTTCACACCTTTCATTTTTAATTCACATCACTACAAGCAGAGAAACACGTTTACTAAGCTTGTCATTGTTAGAAAGAAAATGTTTGCTTCTGTAAACGACATGTTATTCTAACATTATTTTGCCCTGATGTTATTATTCTATTTTTAGGAATGGCTTTTGCTTGAGTCTCAATTTTATTTTGTAATCGTGCAACTTCTTGGATAAATATTGTATTTTTTTTTCCAATAAGACAGTGTGTGAAATCATGTTTTTTCCCCAGAAAACCAGATGCAGCCCTGCGTTTGTCTGTAACCAGTCCTGGGCGAACCCCGCCTCTCGCCCAAAGTCAGCTGGGATAGGCTCCAGCATACCCGCGACCCTAATGAGGATAAGCGACGTAGAAAAAGAATGAATGAATGAAATCAGATGCAAAACTCATTTGTATGTAAGTTCCCTTTTAAGATAAATCTTGAGTCTTTTATTTTTTTTTTACATGGACAATCATATTGACATTCAAGAGAGGTTTCTACCCGGTAGAATCTATTTCAGTATCATGCACAGAAGTGTAAATTACTAATTTAAGACATTTATTCACCATAATAGGCTATAAGAACTAGGAAAATTGCATCTCTTAATAATCAGTTGTGAGGCTCCTACTGTTCATGGTGACTCACGGTGACTCTTTTCAACTAGTATATTATGCATTTTTTCAAAATGTTGCAAACACTGACTGTGGATTTGCAGCAGTGATGGACATATGTGGTCTAATTCTTTTTAAACCCATCCATCCATCCATTTTCTATACCGCTTATCCTCATTAGGGTCGTATACATATGATAGATGAAGCGTTTTTAGCATCAAATCGTCTGAACTCAAATACAAATGAAGCCATTGAAATTGTGAATGCAGTGTTGGTAAAAGTAAAAATAAATGGGTTAGTAATTCAGTATAATAAGAATAAACACAACTGTGAAAATACAATAACTGTACAGATCAAAAGTTCAGAAAATCTGAAATGTTGACGGAAACAAACAATAATAATAACAATGCTTTGTAATTAAAGACAAAGCTTTGAATTTGATAAAGAATGTCTTATTTCTAGTCAGCCTGTCTAAGTTTAGGATTTATAATTGCACAGCCATCAACATCATGTGATATGTAACTTTAGTAATGTGACGTTAATACAGAATTCTTGTCGTTTCAGATTTACTTTGTTTCACTTCTGTTGCTTCCCAACAAAATCTTATCTTGTTCTTGCCCTAGCCCTGTAATTTAATCGCCATCTTGGAAGGTGTAGCGCACTCTACAGCACTGTAATTTGAGTGGTACAGAACATGACAGTTTCAGGTCTCGGTAACTTGATTTAGCGCTGCATCATCTTTGGGAGGAAGTACAGCTCTTTGCTTTTCTGCAAGAAGTTCTGCAAAGCAAGCCTGAGCATCAGAGGATGCGATGCCAGTGAAATGCTTGTGGTTTTTCCTGAGCATCAACGTCCCAGCTCAAAATTGACCTTGATTCCCATCAGTGTTTCCCTTTTTCCCATCCCAGCATTTGTCAACCAGCAGAACATGTACTGAAAACATTGCAAAACAGGCAATATAGACACACACACACACACACACACACACACGCTACAATGTAACATATATAGGGCCATATTAAATCCGTTTTTTTCCCATTTTTTCAGTCTAAATTTTTTAGAATTCCGCCAGTGTTTATTGTCATTTCAACATTGGAGGGGGCGGTTCAGTGTTTGTAAGGAAATTCCGCCGCGGTTTAGACGTCCGCTGGTTATATAATTCCAAAGACGAGCGTTCCTTCTGCTCACGACGACAGTATTCCATTCGCATTATGTCATTTTCCGCGGTTCACAGTAAATTCCGTTTTTATTGGCCAATTCCGCGAAAATCATAGAGCCCTACATATAATATTTTGCACTATTTAACACAAAACTAAAACAACAGCTATTGTTCATTTTTATAATAACACAAGGAAAGTCAACACTAGGCATGATGCGCGGCAAAGCTGGTCCCATATGCGTAAGTGCCAGCATGGCAGACAGGCGATTCCGATTAATGCTTACCAAAATAAAGCACCGCAAAACATTTTTCTGATGGTGATTTTCAAACTAATTGTGGTCAATAGAGTTATATACTGTATGTATATGTACATCATATCTATTCATAAACTATATTACGCATTTTTCAAATAACAAAAAAAAGAAAGACTTTTTTTTTTTTTAAGACGTGGTGGCTTTTATTTTGTAGTGACGTACCATCATGCTCAATTACATGTAGCAGAAAGCCTGATATTATTAGAGCCAACAAAGCTATGGTATTGGAATAGTATCACTTTCAGCAGATATCCAAATTCAGATATCCGCATTAGACTGGAAATGAAAAAAAAAAAAGTTTTTTGGTGCATCCCTAATAAGAACACGATGGACCAAAACAGAGTTGGTCGACAAAAACAGGTTGTCGACTTAAGCGGGCTCCATTTTAATTATTCGTTTACACATGCTCGAGAGATAACTATAGAACATTTACATTTCCCATGCAAAAAAACCCATCATCATGTTCTTAATTTTCAGAAACATTACTTATCGGAGCCACAAATGGCTATTTTATCTTATCCACACATCCATACTCAGAAAGTACCTAACATTTATCAGGGGGCGAAAAGGTGCAATTTTGCAACAAATGATCCAGTTTAATATCAAGTGAACATTTGGTCATAGTAATTACAGACCCATCAGTATCCTAAAAAGTGCTGTGGAGATTGTATTTCATGAATTAATCCTCAAGAAACTCATACTCCACGGAAGCCTAAATTCTTTTATCTGGAATACGCGTAGGCTAATTTGGACAGGGAAAGTGAGAATACAATTACATCTTTTGAATCGGTTCATTGCAAGGGAACCAGAGCATTACTCCCTATACAAAGCAAGGTCTGACAAAGCAGCTCGCTATTCTTTTTTCTTGCTCTCTTTCTCGTTTACGCTAAACCACAAGAGGGAGAACAGCAACATCTCCTTCCAATGGTTTGCGGACAATGGGCCCTTTCCCCATTGCCATTAGGACATTTTATTCCAATCAGCACAGGTATAATTGATGATATAGCAGTAATTATGACCAGGTTTCTTTAGGATAGCCCAGTGCATGATGGGACTGGGTCATGTCAACGGTGATTACACACCAAATAGGTTGTGAGCCATAATTAAACAACCATTATTCAGCCAGACAATATTATTTGTTATTTATTATAAATAACAATAATATTAATAATATTTTACTATTATAAAATATTGCCAGTACAAAAGTAAAGGGTGTAAATATGTTAGGGGTAACACAAACATGATTTTTGCCTGGGGGAAGTGTGTTTGAAATCTGAGCACTAGTGAACTAGCATGCATTTGGATTAATAAATGATAACAGGGACATAGAATACCAATAGAGCAGAACCTCCAAAATCAAGCAAGTTTGTTGTTGATTCATTTCTCTTATAATACAAATAACCAATTCCAGAGACAAATCATTGCTATAATAAAACTTGTATTATTGATCATGCAGTATGCTTCAACATTTTTACTGTTCTTAGTCATACATGAAAGCTGTTTCGTCAGATTTCCATTCCATTCCATTTTCCTCTGCCTATCTGGTCCGGGTCGCGGGGGCAGCAGTCTCAGTAGGGAAAGTCCAGACTTCCCGGTCTCCGACCACCTCTTCCAGTTCTACCGGGAAGACCCCATGGCATTCTCAGGCCAGCTGTGAGACATAATCCCTCCTGCTTCTGCTCGGTCTTCCCCGGGCCGTTCTCCCAGCCAGGGATGCCCGGAACACCGCAACCAGGGAGGCGTCCGGGTGGTGTCCGGAATATATGCCCGAGCCACCTCAACTGGCTCGTCTCGATGTAAAGGAGCAGCGGCTCTACTCTAAGCGCCTCCCGGATGGCCGAGCTACTCAACCTATCTCTTAGGGTGAGTCCAGCCACCCTACGGAGGAAACTCATTTCCGCCGCTTGCATTGATCTCTCTCTTGACCAACATTCACTCCAACATTTCCTCACTCGTGACAAAGGCGTCAAGATACTTGAGCTCCTTACCTGGGGCAAGACCTCACTCCCAGTCCATCCGTTTTCAGCTGAGAACCATGGGCTCTGATTTAGAGGTGCTGAGTCTCATCCCAGAAGCTTAACTCTCAGCTGCACACTGCTCCAGTAAACACTGAAGCTCACAGCCTGGTAAGGGCCTTCAGGATTGCATTGTCTGCAAATTGCAGAGACGAGATCCTAAGGCCATCAAACTGGACTCCCTCGACGCCTTGACTGTGCCGAGAAATTCTGTTCATGAAGGTTAGGAACAGAATTGGTGACATAGGGCAGCCTTGGCGGAGGCCAACATTCACTGGAAACAGGCTTGACTTGGTTGGCAATGCGAATCGGGCTCCTGCTTCGATTGTACAAAGACCAAATGGCACATAGTAGTGCTCCATCAATCCCGTACCCCCAGAGAACCTCCCACTGGACACCATGAGAGATGCAGTCGAATGCCTTTTCCAAGTCCACAAAGCACATGTAGACTGGTTGGGCAAACTCCCACATACTTTCCAGTACCCTTGCAAGGGTGCAATGTACACCAAGGGTGTACATTGCACCTCCTATAACAGAGGTTCGACTAACGGTCGTACCCTTCTCTCCAGCATGCTGGAATAGACTTTCCCAGGGAGGCTGAAGAGTGTGATCCCTCTCTAGTTGGAACACACCCTCCGGTCACCCTTCTTAAAAACGGGGACCGCCAGCTCGGTCTGGCATCCTAGAGGTACTGTTCCAAGCAATGTTGGAGAGACATGTCAGCCAAGACAGTCCCCCAACATCCGGAGCCTTGAGGAACACCCCCGGAGCCTTGCCACTGGGGAGTGTTTTGAGTACCCTAGATACCTCAGCCACAGTCATAGAACTGTCCGTGTCTGTGTCCTCAGAGTCTGCTTCCTCTACGGAAGTTATCTCAGTGGGATTGAGAAGGGCCTCAAAGTATTCAGGTCCGATGATATGACTACAAAGTCGATCATACACCTGCCACCTAGGGTGTCCTGATGCCAAGTGCCAGGTGGTGTTTGTTATGGTCAAACTGTGATTCACACAGAAGTCCAACAACAACACACCACACAGGTTCAGATCGGGGAGGCTGTTCATCCCAATCAAGCCTCTTTAGGTTACACTGTCATTGCCCACATGGGCGTTGGTAGTCCCCAACACCTCTCTGATAGACTCCAAAAAGGCTGGGTACTCTAAGCTGCTGTCTTTTTACGTACGCACAAACGGTAGTCAGGACCCTTTCCCCAGCCCGAAGGCGTAGGGAAATGACGTAAAGTAAATAAATACTTTACTTAGAAAAGTACTTAGAAAAGCACTTTATAAAATCGAATCCATTATTATTATTATTATTATTATTATAAAAGATCAAAATAATAACTTTGACATTTTAGGAGCATAGTTAAATTATTATTATTATTTTTTTTAAATAATACTTTGAATAAGAATGGATGCAGTTAATAAATACAGTTAACATTTTACAAAAATTTGATCGCAGAAGTGATGTCATACAAATAAAGTCAATATATCATGATAATAAATGGGATAAAAATATATAGTAAATATAAAAACATATTTTTCAATTTTGAAGACCAGAAGAAATCAGCTTCCGACATGGGATTGGGCTGATCCGTTTGCTGTACAATGTTCACAACTCTGGGCCAACATAGTAGGTGCGGTAATGCACCTTATATTTGGTTGACACTACAGTACATTCCTGCCACTCTGAAGAATAAGAAAACGCAACACCCGTCTTCTTGCAGCAGACCCTTAAAATATTGTTTCTTTTAATGCACAGAATAGGACACTTGGCCAAGAGTGTTTGTGTTGCTGGAGCGCAGCATGTTCTATCCAAACTAATACCATCAACACTAATAACCATTATATTCATTGATCAAAATTATCTTGTATTCTCTTGTATTAAAAATATATTTATTGTACAGTAAATCCAAGAGTTAAAATACATGATTGATATATGATGATGATATGAGTAATGACACATTATTATTGATAGGATGTACAGGGTATAACGCATTAATAACAATGACTATTGTACGTGTGTGCAGATGTAATACCTTGTTTATGTATTATAATGTAGAACATGCTGAATATTGTGTTAATATTAATATAACTGTCTTTAGTGTTACGAATGGGGGATGGGTTTAAACTCTAGAGCCAAATTGTTTTCTGTCTGTATGTGTATTTTGGTTCTGTTCTGTGTACTTTGTGTGGCCCAAAATAAAAAAAATTAATCAAATGTGTCGCGGTTATTGGCCCCCAGCCGTAGTTTAGATACCCCTGCTATACCCGCTTGCTTTATGTTGTACAGCACAAAAGACTTCCATCCATCCATTTTCTATGCCGTTTATCCTCATTAGGGTTGCAGGAAATGCTGGAGCCTATCCCAGCAGACCTGACCCTGATTCATTTAAAGCTGCATTTGAAAGCTTCTACATTCAAGACACACGTCACTTTTTAAATTGAGGTTATTACCATATTCCCTGTTGGTGTGTTCAGGGCAGTCGTTATTATTGAACAGCCTCAGACAAAAGACCGAGGCCTTCCCCAGGAAAGGAGCTATTTTTGACATTGAAATGACAGATGGTTTAATACAAGAAAGCCATATTTCCCACCACAGATCAATACATACAATGCAAGATCAAAGTTCCTTGCCATTGTATACACGAATATCTTTAAATATGTTTTCCCCTTGTGAGCTACCGAAGGACCATTTTGATGTTTTTCGTTCGTAAACAGGCTGAAACCATACAGTGGATCTATGATTTTTTTCATATACTGTCTCGATTACTGTACGGTCAAACTACAGTAAGTGCCTAACAAACTAGTCTGTGGAATTGAGTGCCCAAAACAATGCATTGCATTAGTAACTCAAGATTTTGTGAATAATGGATTTGGGTTGGGACACAATAGACAGATTTTGGCTGTATGCCAGTGGCGGCTGCTGGTCATTCGAGGGGAAACTCCTACATCCCTATTTATAAACTTGTCATTACTGTATACTCTATGCTGTTAGCAGTTTTTATCAACGACAAAGTCACTGGGGATTGGTATATTCTCTGGATCAGTTCAGAACAACGGAATAAATTACGTTCAAAAATGGATTCCGCCTCAGACATGTCATCCAACCTTCATGCAGAAGCCGAGCGTCTGGGCCAGCCCGCTCCCAGAGACGCTGAGCGTTCGATGAGCGCGACTAAGCCCGGGATTTATCCAATGACCGTCCAGGAACAACCCACTCGATGCTTCCCCATCCAAGTTAGTAGACGCACTGCGTCATCCTTGGCACAGTGGGAATGATTGAGAAGGAAGTCGTGTCAGTTACCTGTGATAAGTAGCTGGTTTTGGAGAAAGGGGAACCGTATCCTAGTGCATATTTAGTCAATGAAATGCACACACGGTAATACATATTTCACCCCTTTTTTGTGGACATTTTAGCTGAAGGTGAGCTTCCCTTGCCATCTTAGAGCAATCACCACTGGTTTGTGGATGGGTGTTTTTTTTAGAACGCACACAGAACGACGAGCAACTCATATCTGCCTCTGTCCTCCTCCTAATAAGCACACGGCGTTATGGGCTGATGAGGTGTTTTTCACTGAAAATTTCACTGCAAGTGTCAGAGAAATGTTTGCTTTGCGGTTGGGAAAAGAAGTTGTTGAGAAAGTGCCAGAACTTTGATAAAGAAGGTGAGAAACACTATTTAATTCAAGAAAAGGTCAAAACAAAATTTACATTACAATAGGATTGTAATGTAAAGGTAGGAACACGGGTTGCAAGGGGGACTAGTTAAAAGGAGACACACAAAGTATAGTAAGCTGGAATGCCTGTGTGGGTAATGATGCTGAAGTGTACAATGCAGTTCAAGTGAGCAAGTATAGAGCTCCAATCGTCCCCTCTTGTTTTCCTGAGTAGACGAAGGAAGAATGCATGTGCACAAGGTTCACGCTTGTCAAGACTTACGATGACGTGGAATCACTCTGGTGAGTCATTTTGGAGTAAAAGACAAAAAAAACAACAACAATGGGGTGGCGACATCATTGTTTTCATTGTTTGTTTGTCCTTACCGCTCCACAAGCCAGCCGGCATTATCAGATGGTCCCACTCTAGAAGCCATCTTCAAAAAATATTGTTTCAGGGCACCCAGCACGCCATTGCATTGTGGATGAAAATCTGAACCAAATCTATCTGAACAAAGCCTCTTAGCTTTGTATTATAGGTGACAAAGCAAATTAGTGCCCCCCCCCCGGGGGAGAGAAATGTCTAACAAGCAGAAGAAGAAGAATCAGCCATGGATGACCAAAGGTCTGCAAAATGCCTGTAAGAAGAAAAATACATTGTATAAGGCATTTATATTTCAACAAACAAAAGTTGCTGAAATAACATATAAAACATATAAAAACAAGTTAACAAATATTTTGAGACGGTGCAAGAAAGAATATCATAAACAAATACTAGATAAGAAAAAAAACAACATTAGAGCTATTTGGGGCATTCTGAACAGTATTTTTAGGAAAGGCACTAAGAAAGCAGATACCCTCAATACTTCACAGTTGGAAATGTTAATAATGATGACGTGAGGAACGTAGCTGAGAAGTTAAATAACTACTTTGTAAATATTGGACCAAATCTGGAAGAGGAGATCCCAAAATCCTGGTAAGTGGAGGAAGTGAAGGAGACTATAGACAGGAACCCTAACTCCATGTTCCTCACTGATGTGAGCAAAGAGGAGATCATTGACATTGTACACCAAAACATCAACTGATCGTAATGGAATTGGAGTGGAAACAATAAAAATGGTTATCAATGAGATCGCAGAGCCGCTAAGGCACATCTGCAATCTGTCATTCCAGACGGGCAAATTCCCAGACAAAATGAATACAGCTAAAGTAGTTCCAATCCTCAAAAATGGAGATAAACATAAATTCACAATCTACCGACCAATTTTGTTATTACCTCAATTTTCCATGATTTTTCCAAAATCATGGAAAACTTATTCAAGCGTAGGTTGGACAAATTCCTCAATAAGAATGACATTCTGGCGGATATTTCCACTTCTACGACACTGATTGAAATCACAGAGGAAATTACGAATGCTACAGATCATTGAAGGTGTGCAGCCTCAGTATTCATGGATTTAACGAAAGCTTTTGATACAATCAATCACAACATCCTAACTCCAACATTGGAAAAGTATGGAATCAGAGGGTTACTTCTGAACTGGGTTAAAAGCTACCTTGCAAACAGGAAACTATACGTGAAGCTGGGAGAATATGCATCTACAAATTGAGAGGTGTTATGTGGCGTACCACAAGAGTAAAATTTGGGACCAAAATGATTGAACCTATACATTACCGACATCTGCAAAGTGACAAAACATCTAGAGATAGTACTATTTGCAGATGATACCACCGCTTTTTGCCACGGAGAAAACACACAAGAGCTAATAAGAACAGTTTCAGATGAAATGATTACTCTAAAAAATGGATTGACAAAAGCAGATTCTCTTTGAATCTAAGTAAAACAATGGTGCTATTTGGTAAGAGCAGAAGAGATACTTGTGAGAAAATACAAATTGACGGGGAGGAAACTGAAAGGGCGAATGAACATCAATATTTGGCCGTCATAATTGATGACAGAATGAGTTGGAAACCTCCCATCAAAAACATACAACATAAAGTAGCAAGAAATACTTCAATAATGAAAAAAATAAAATTTGTCCTGGATGAAAAATCACTCCAAACTCTCTATTGTTCTCTGGTGTGTTACCATATCTAATTTACTGTGTGGAGATACGGGGAAATAACGTAATAATAATAATAATAATATTAATAATAATCCATAACGCGGCATAAAATGAACATACAAATCTACTGTTTCAAAAATCACAATTATTAAAGTTTGATGATCTGGTAAACCTTCAAACCGCTAAAATGATGCATAAAGCAAACCAAAGAATGTCATACAATATTTCTCAACAAGAGAGGAAAAATATGATTTTAGGAATAAAGTAAACTTAAAACACAAATATGCAAGAAAAACACTAAAAACTTTTAGTACTTCAGTATGTGGAATCAAACCATGGAACGGATTAAGTAAAACAATGCTCTACAATGAGGGACTTCAAGAAACATTACAAACAGTTGATGTTTACAAAATACAAGGAAGAAGACACGTGGAATATTGTGTACATCCAAAACTATATTACTTCATTCCTTGGAGAGTACAATTTCTGTCTGTTGACTGTCAATGCTATGTTTGTCACTATCACCTTATACTTGTACTAGGAACTTTTCATCCTAGTGAGAACATTGTCTGTACTACAACAACGTTTTGTTACAATTGTTATTCACCACTCATCACTATTTTTTACTATTATTATTATTTATTACGAATATCATTCATCAGGACGGCAATGTAATTTATTTACCATGACAAGGACTACTATCCCATGACCTTACTTATGCATTCAAACTTAGTAATTGCAGGAAGTTCACAAATGTATTGAAATAAGGAAAACCCTACGGGGGTAGGATTTAATAAGCTTTGCTTCTTCCTACTCCTTTTGGACATGTGGAACTGTCAAGTATTAAGTGATGTATTCCAATGTCTTTTACATGCATTTTCAAATAAAATTAAACCATTACCATAACCAGGTGGCACTTTAGGGGCTAAAATCGAGTTCTTCCTGTTTATAACCCCACAGTGAAGCCTCTCCCCCTGTCACCGTTGGAAACCCAGTCATCCACACCTGTAAGAGGGGTCGGCGAGCGCCAAGCGTTGGAGTCTCGGATGCGGGCGGTGGAAGAGGAGAACCGAGCGCTGCGCCGGGAGCTCAGCCGGCCACCCAGGAGCCCATCGGCACGCCTTCCATACGGCGGCCACCACGGTAACCAAAGCAGAGCCCATTCAGAGGAGGGCACCGGTGACAACGAGGGCCAGAAAGCTGCTGCAGCGGGAAACAGTTCCGACTGTGTCCAACAGCCAGTCGTGGACAAGTGTGAGGTGGGGGCATTTCAGCTGATCTGTTGTAATAATGCTTTCAACTTAACTTCCAAGAGTGTCGTTATTTTGACATTAGGTGTTCATATGTGGATTCTCCTGCCAAGCAACTCTCTGTGTTGGGAAACGGATTGAGTGGCTGGTGTAATGTGAAAAGTGAGATGCTACCATGCTGTGATCTGATAGTGCTCTTACAACACCACAGCACAATTTTAGCTCAGTGGGAGCTGACTGGATGACCAGAATGTGTTGTTGGATCTGTTTTTAGAGCCTTGGACTCCAACTGACTAACAGGCCGAAATGCATTCTAAAGCTGTTTTTGACACTTATTTTTAGGTAGGCCTTGGGATGTTTTGTATTACCTAAAATTGTACACCAAATACAGTAGATCCCTTTAAGTTGAAACCCCATGGACTTAGCTCACTCACATCAACATAAGCGATTGTTGACATAATCAAAAGCAAAAATAACCATTGCTTGCACATTTACTCATGACTTTTGCCAGGGACAATTTTTGAACCTACGGCCGTTCCATGACATTATTTGTCCATACCATTATTTTTATTATTTTGTTTTTATATGATATTTTATAGGCTTTTAAAACAAAGCTAGGTATGTCCCACTACATGCATTAATGAGCTGCTGGATGATGTTCAAAATTCCCCCATAAAGGGGCTCAGAATTACACCCGGGTCAAAAGATAGGGAAGCTCATAACAGATGAGAACCAGATGGAATGAATGTTCCTTCAGCAAAACAACAGATTGTCAGCTTCCTACAATCAGAGGAGGTGGATATCGATATCAACACCATTGATACTTGCATCCCACTGTATGGCAGAAACAACACCACACCTGTCGTCATCAAGTTCACCAACAGGGAATTCAAAACTGCACTGCTGAAACAGAGGAAGAACGTGAAAGGCACAAACGTCTACCTAAATGAACATCTGACAAAACACAAGGCTGACATCGCCAAGAAAGCACGAGACTTGAGGAAGCAGGGAAAGATACAAAGTACTTGGAGCACCAACGGAAAAATATACATCAAGCTACATGGAGTTCCAGGAGAAGCAGGAGTGCCGGTTGTCAAAAATATCAACGATCTGGATACATACTAAACATCATATAATCATGACAATAAGGATAATACAACGCACAAAAACAGTAAGATTACATTCAATTATACGAACAATTATATCAATGTTGAAAGAGCACGCTCAACAAAGTATTAAAATCAGGAACTCAAGTACTTACATTTAAAGACAATCACAGTACAACACCAAGACAGCAAGATGTTGATCCGGAAATCAGGGGAGGAAAGAGGGAAAAAAAAGTTTGTTTTTTTTTTTTTAAAGAAAATATGATAAATACATGCATGTATGTGTGTGTATGTAATATATATGTATCTATGTATATATACATATGAATGTATGCATGTATATACACAGTATGTATGAGTATTTATTAGGAAATCATGTAAGAAGGGGGTAGGATGAAATAAGCTTTGCTTCTTCCTACTCCTTTTCGAACACGTAGAACGGAGGAATGTAACATGAATAATTCTTTGAACGAAGTATGCATGTTCCAAACAAATGAAACCAAACCAAACCGGTTAACCCTTTAAGTGCAAAATTACAAGCAGCATATACTTGCGCTGATGCCTGGCTTAACCTTGTTCGGGGTGGCAGTAGGTGATGCTGTGGGTTGTCAAAACGCCGCTAATGATGAGAGGGGTAGGAGCAATGTGAAAAAAAAAACGGAATAGCGGCATACCTTGGTAGTATCCATGGAAAACTCCTCAGCCAAAAAATGCACCGCTAAAAGACAGATATAGATATGACCAGCGAATACAATGACTGTGATAATATATATGATAATATTCAAAGGGATAATAGTTCATTAGATAAATAGATACTTTATATATAGCCTTGTAATAAGAGCGGTTTATAATGGCGATTGAGGCAGCAGTGGTGGTCAAAATTCCGCTGTAAGTGACGATGATGATGGCTGGGTTTGCTTGAGACATGAGGAAGAGTATCACAAGTGGATCAGCCGGCAGGCACTTATGTTGTCGTAAGTGGGACCAACTTAAACGGGTTCCACTGTCATTGTTTTCACCGCTGTTTCCAGTACATCTTTGAGGGGGGGGGGCTGTTGGTGCATCATGGTTGGCTGAGGAACGTTGACACAAGCACTCGCACGGTGGTGCGGACTGACAAGTTCACTCATTGTTTGTTAAATTGGCCATCCCTTCTCTACAGTTACATTTGATTACCACCACCGTTTATGATGGACTGCAATAGAAGGGCTCAAATGTACATGTCATCGCTGAGCAGGAGAAACGCTAAGGTCAACTGACGTCACAAAACCCGGACTTCCTTACATTGGCAGGGTTGAGCAACGGCTTGCAGGAAATGTTTGTTCGGGTGCTAGGGAAATCTAATTTTGTTTGGCAATACAAAGCTGTAATATCCGCCAAACTGTTGCTAAAGACCTTTCAATATTGAAGAGTCCGGGGAGCAAGCTGTAAATAACAATTAATCAGCGCCCTAGCTCTTATTTATTTTATGTAAGTCAACGGACAAAAGCGGTTGTCTGTCTAGAAAGCTTTCTGTGCGGGTTATCACGGGTAGCTGCTTTTTAGGAGTCCAGAACTCAATACAAGTCCCAAAAATGCATATAATAGGTCCCTTTTAAATATTTCCAATCATAAATAAAACAGCTCCAATAGCAACGAAGGGTTGGACACCCCTGCAACCTGGACACTGGATGTATTGTTTTAAATTAAGCAGGAGAGGTTTCTATTTATTACATTTATTTATTTGGATTCTTTTATTCAGTTAATTTTTGTTAGCTCTAAAAGAAAAGAGACTATACATTTTCCATGTATTCATATTTCTCCAAAACGTGTCAAATTAAATACCGGGTTTGTGTTAAATAATACAAAACAAAGTGGAAAAAAAATACTATCCCCCCAAAAGTTTATTTTTTAATCATGACCTGTTTATTTTAATCATTACCAATGGCACTTATCATAAATAAACTGAAAAATGTACAGTAAATCCACGTGATCGGTATCTGTACCGGCAGAGCTCACTCTTGGATCATCGTATCGGAATCGGCAGCATAACACTCTGATCGGAGAATCCCTAGTAATTTGTTGCTGCGTAAAAGAACACATATGATGTGTTTAAATGATGCATTGCTTAAGGCTTCTTTTGCTTTTGCCCGGAATAACTGCAGGTTATGAGCTGATTTCCCTCCAACACATTTCCATGCAATGGCACATCTTGTACTTTCACAGTTGTGGGCGTGTGTAGCGATGCAAAGGATATGCTGTTGGATGGTGTCTTATCACCACCTCCTACTTGTGTGTGTGTGTGTGTGTGTTTTGTTGTTTTCGGCAAAGTGCTGTTCAAAAGCAAGCAGAATACAGAGAAGGTGCCGCCCCCACCGAGTTGGAAGTAAGAAAGTCTAAAGAAAGCAGTCTACAGACTCTAACCACCCGTACTTGCACGGGACCTCAGATGACCTGGATGGTCAGCCGGAGCGCCCCAACCCCTGCAAGGAGATTACAGTGGAAGCTCTGAGGGCGGAAAAGAAACGTTTTGACATGTCAGGATGGCATTTGAAGCTAAAATTAGAGTTATGCTCTGTCCAAAGTAAATAAGTGCCACAACTGGTTTTTGATGCATTTATAAAACAAGTACAACCACTGCGGTAGCTTCCATGCCAGAAAAACGACTCTATGCCGTCCTCACATGTGTTAATCTGCCACAAATGTAAATTAGCAATCATACTTTTAAGTCTAAAATGTCCCACTACGAAAAAGATTTTAGTTTAGTTTTATTAAAACTTCAGTATGGGCTCCGTCTGTCTTTACCAGCTTCTAGAGTTGCCCAGGAAAGTGTTCAGTAAGCTGGAACTCCTTTGGGATGGACCTAACTTCTTTTATATCCCCTTCAACGCCACAGTGACCTGAATGCTTGAAGACTTTTTCAGATTAATTAGTGAAAATCCAAAATAAATATGCCATCCGTGCCCATGATGAGGGTATGTAAACTAGGGCTTTGTGTCAAATGTAGCACATAAAATTTGGCAGATGCGTGTGGTTAGCACACGGGGGGTGGGGAGTCAAAGCATCGTTAACGCTTCTAAGAGGATGCATTAATTTCCCAGGGCATATTGCAAAGACCTACTGATTTTGAGATGTTTAGTCTCTTCTATTTCCCTTCTTTCCACAGACCATCCATGTTGCCATCGTGTGCGCCGGATACAACGCCAGTCGAGATGTGGTGACACTGGTGAAATCGGTCCTTTTCCACAGGTAAAGTTACCTGGTAATACAGTGTGTTATGAACAGGAGCTCATGCATTAACGTTGCTTTTCCAATGAAGTAAAAATGCACAGTTGAAGACTAACACAGTCTAACCCACCTGCAGGGTCGGGAATCGAAAAACGGTTCTTGTTGAGAGCCGTTTTCGGTTTCAATACATTGCAAACTATTCCGTATATTAGTGGGCGCGGATGACGTCACTCACCAGTGCAGCCAGGAGGAAATATAGCGGCACAATAGCTTTAAAGGTTTGGTTACATTTCACGAGAAAGGACGACAACAGAACAACGGCAACTAGGAATACTTGAAAAGTGGATATTTCATCAAGGAGAGGAAATACTACCAAAATGCAGAAACATTTGCACACACAGCATGAAACTTTGAGTGGATGTTGTTTTCAATTCGTGTGTGCAGCCGTCCATCTCCCGAGATGTACCGGAGTGTGTTCTCCATATCTGAAGACACCTTAAGTCCAGAATGAAGCAGATATGCTTATTTTTCTGCAAAATAATTGTTCATTATGTATAGTTGATATATATACACACACACATATACTGTGTATATATATATATACAGACATATATATATGTATATACTGTGTGTATGTTTGTGTGTGTATACAGTACAATATATGTATTTATGTATGTATGTATGCATGTATATATATATAGTATGTGTATGAAAATGTGTGTGTATATGTGTGGGTCGGTGTGCACCAAGGGCCACATACTGAAAAATCAAAACATATGAGTGACCATATAT
>QODF01000008.1:1012996-1035061 GCA_024372805.1 Oostethus manadensis
ATATATATATATATATATATATATATATATAATTTAATTCAGTAATGAGGTATTTCTCGCCACTTTATGTTGCATGTTTTTGGTGTGACAGCTCATTCTGTCATCAATTGTGACTCTCCGAAATGTATGTTCATTTACCCTTTCAATTTCCTCCCCGTCAATTTGTATAAGTATCTTTTCTGCTATTACCAAATAGCGTTATTTTAGTTTTACTTAGGTTTAGGGATAATCTGTTTTTGTCAAACCATCTTTTTAGTATAATCATTTCCTCTGAGGTTTTTCTTATTGTGTGCTTCCTCCAGTACGTTCCGACTAAAACTCAACTTACATTGCTGTTGTAGGAACGGAACTTGTACGCAGACCAAAAAACAAGTAATTGGGGGGGAAAAAATGCACAAGGACAATTTTCTAGTGTACCAGTGGGATACTTTAATACTCCATGTACTGTAGCTCCTGCATGCATATGCACTATACATCACAGTGCTCTGATGTAATGGAAGGTTAGGTATCTTCTTAGTCTTCTGTGTATTTCATTTCTATTCAGTTAGT
Source organism: Oostethus manadensis (assembly GCA_024372805.1). Lineage (NCBI taxonomy): Eukaryota > Metazoa > Chordata > Actinopteri > Syngnathiformes > Syngnathidae > Oostethus > Oostethus manadensis. The sequence continues at coordinate 1,013,546 of QODF01000008.1, forward strand.
GACTGAGTGTGCTCTTTGTCTGGCTGCATTACGGTTCACCACTCCAGATTTGTTTTAGTGTGAAAATTGCCACTCAGGTGTGGTTAAACCACACTGAGGTTGACTAGGCAGGGTGAAGGGGCCTCTCCGGAACAGATTTGAGTAATTGGGTCAAGCCCTTTTCATAATTAGAGCAAATGTCCTAAGCCTTTCCTTTCATCAGTCTTTTGATTTATTCACTGGTGTAAGCCTTGGATGGCGGCGAGGGCTGCGCTTGGTGGACTGTTGCAGGTGGAAAACAAACCACATTAAGACTGACGGCTTGAGTATCTAAGGCCAAATGAGTTTTCCAAACAACCATAAAAGTTTGTTCCAGTTCACCGCTTGGATGCATAAGCACATGCAAGCATTGAGCGGAGAAAATAATGTATCTTTTATGATGTTCAGCTGCCAGACTGAAGGTGCACTTTATGCACGTTGAGTCGACTCAGGCAAGGTCACCACAGATTGTTATTGATGCACAGCATTGGCCAAGTTATGAGTTAGCCTTTCGAAAGGGGGATGTTGAGGTGAAGCTAATGGAAGATGACTTTGGCAGGACAAACAGAACTATTCTGTGCTCAGTGCGTATGAGGAGTTTGGATGTGGACAGGGATGACCTTTTTTTTTTTAATCTAGCCAAGGAACGGTAACCAATAGCATGGCGAATATGCCGACCCCTCAAGGCAAATGGACTCAAATGAGGGCTTTAAATGTTGACTCACTGTTGTTTTGCCACTGAGTGACAAATATTGGAGCAGACAGAGCCCTGGGAGATCAACCATGTTGTCCTGTCATCTCATAGTGCTGATCCTGAAAGGATTGGATGAGATGAGCCATTGATTGCCCAACACCACAGGACCTTGTCATTTTAGGACTGCAGCGTTTATCAAATAGTCGCTCCCGCCGTACCACCTTCCTCAATGTCAATATCTGATTAAGTATTGGGCAAGGAATATATTTGCCATTCAAAATTAGATCATTTTCCCAATTTCCGACCGGTCCTTTCACTTATCTCAACCAATTCCGCCAGCTGCGGCTTATATAGCCTGTTTTTTTTTTTTAGCTAAACTTCTCATCATTTTGATTTGTCCAGAAGCCACCGGATGGTTCATGATGTTGTTCCACAGCACCAGGCTTTTCACATCGCGACTCCCTTCCCACCCTTTATCGGTGGTCAGCATCGGTTTCATACTGCGGCTCAGGTGAAAAAGTGATCGTCTCGCGACCTGATAGCTGTGGTTTGGATCCTCAGTCCTCCCGGGGCCACCCAGAATAACCTTGGGCACCCGGCCGGATGCTGCTTCTGCTGTTGTTGAGCAGCTTCTCAGTTAGGGTTCCAATGTAGAAGGTGCTTTTGTTGAACAATTCTTTGTTCTAAAGCAAAGGAACATTGTGCAAAAGGCACACTATAAAGTGAAAAGGATACAATTAAACAATAACACACATCTTTGTCTTTGCACATATGTATGCAACATTTTAGTGGCCTATTCAGAATATTAAAAATGCATTAAAAATATATAGAAATATCAAAGTGGAAAGGGATTTTTAAAATTTTAAAAATACCAAAAGGCAAACATATGAGCACAAAATTTTGCCCCGGGCGCCTCCCTGGTGAGGTGTTTCGGGCATGCCCAGTCGGGAGAAGGCCCCCGGGAAGACCAAGGACACGCTGGAGGGACTATGTCTCACAGCTGGCCTGGGAACACCTTGGTGTCCTCCCGATGGAGCTGGAAGAGGTCGCTGGGGACCGGGAAGTCTGGACTTCCCTACTGAAGCTGCTGCCCCCGCGACCCGGACCAGGATAAGCGATGGAAAATGGATGGATGGAAATTTTGCGTCTAGCTCCGACGTGACGATGCAGTTGTAAGGATGAGAAGGTGAAATGAATGGTGTGTTTTTCTTGCCGACATCTCTATTGGGCAGCTCACAATAGAGCTCTGCAGCTGACACACCGATTCCTCATTCCTCAAGTCATTCAGTATCCGACGTCCTGTGTTGATCACATCCTCTGTGAGGTTTCTGTAATTCTTGACCTGATTTGGATGTCCTGACTACCTAAGGAGCACACACCATCCTCGAAACACACGGGCTGATGTTTTCTGAAATGCATTTAGCTGCATAAATCCCTTTTCAAGCCGTCTCATCTCATTTCAAAGGAGTCCCTGGAAAAAAAGATACAGTTCCTCCTGGGTCAGCGTTTATTGTCTCTTCTGTACAAGCCTTGGCCGTCCTGTCTGATGAATCATCTCGTTCATGGCATTGTGTCCCCCCGAGGCCTTAACGCACGCTCACTCCGAACGATAATATTTAAATGAGCAAAAACAATCTCTACTAATGGTCTACAGAGTTGCTTGCTCTAGAGCTTTCACGCATATCACACACTAATCATCATCATCATCATCTCCCGACTGGTCATAAGACACTGGCTTGTTGAGCAGCAAAAGTCAACAGTCCTGCCTGAATATACAGTACTGTCGTACAGATTCGGAAAACTTTTCCGACGCCCTTTTCCGAATTCTGAATTGTTTTCAGTGATTTAAAAACCCTTATTCGGACTTCTGTATTAACGCCAATACTATGTCGTATAAAAGTGTGAATTGGAAACTAAAGTTCTCATAGAGCATGCCCACTGCTTTGGATTGTGGGATTCATTTGGGTCCGGAATGGCAAAAGTAGCAAACTTTGTTTTTGATTACGTCGACTGCTTATGTTGTCGTGAGTCGGCAAGGGGCGGCGACTTCAACAGGTGCCATTGTTAGAGTTGTAGTCGGGAGATGTTTAATGTCGTTTGAGAGGAATTTATTTGTCAGCGCTGTCATTTCCAGACCCGGCCATGGCGAATGAGTTCCCGTTAAGTAGCATTCCTATTTAAAAATGAATATGTTCATAGTTAGAGCCTTGAAAACCTGTTTACAATCTCTTAACTATGGGTTTTAACATTATTAGTGCCCTCCAGACATGAAATAACACCCCTATGGTCAGCTTTTACACTCGTGTTTGTTTTGGAAGAGTTCCTTTCTCTTTCTTTTTTTTTACTTCTCAGATGTCTTGCGGAAGTTAATGTAATTTAGCCTTTTTGTACAGTCATGCAGTCTTACGTTCTTTTAAGGTTTTTTTTGGCAACTTTACCACCAATAGAAGTGCTCCCTCTGTTTCCCCCAACAACATTTCCTCCACGACCACAGATTAACAGTGAGGTGGGTTCACGAACATCAGGATTTAGAAGATTAGAACCTTAAGAACGTCAACACCAACATGTCATGACAGTCACATTACTGACACTTAGTGACCAGTGTAGTACTTCATATTATGTCTTTCAATTATTCATTCATTTTCTATACCGCTCATCCTCACCAGGCTCGCGGGTATGCTGGAGCCTATCCCAGCTGACTTTGGGCGAGAGGCGGGTTACACCCTGGACTAGTCGCCAGTCAATCACAGGGCACATTATTTAACATTGATGTTAAAATCATCACACAGCTACTTAACACACAAAAGGTAGGTGAGAAGTATACAAGAAAAGTACCAATACAAGTATAGAATAATAAACTTCTATCTTAACTTGCCTCCCATCACATATTGTTCCCAGCAAAGCTGCTGCAGTTTATTCAGGTGCAATGACCGCCTCTGTCCACCGGGGATGAATGAACTGAAGCAGCTTTGCTTTGCTGGGAAGCAATGCATAATGGGAAGCCGTTAAGAGTTGTTTTTTTAGACTATATTCATATTCTTCTTCTTTTCCTTTTGGCTTATCCCATCAGGGGTCACCACAGCGAATCATTTTGTTCTGTTTGATTCGCATGTTTTAAATTGGCACGTTTTACGTCGGATGCCTTTCCTGACACAACCTTCTATATGAGGGACATAATACGTATATATATATTTGGGTGTGACCAGGATGGACAGGATCAGGAACAAAACAATATCAAGTTGTAATTTTTGAAATATGGTACTTGTATATTTCTTAGCTACCTTTTTGCATGTTAAGTTGTGTGATTTTTTTAGCATTGCTTCTTAGATTACATCGTGAGTCCGACTGTTACGTTGAGTAATGGCCTCCTGCGATTTCCAGCGGGTTGACAAGCATGTCGTGAATTCCTTTTGTAGTTCATGATTGACTCCTGCCAAAGGAAGCGCTACCACTTCCTCACTGATTTGCAAGCGGCACTGTACAGTATTTGAATGATTAGTAGTTTTTCTGAGGCATTTGAGATGTCACGAGATTAAATCATGACCATAACTTAGCTGCAAGGTCCAAAGTTGAAGAATAACAAAGCGGCATATACACCGGAAATTACAGTAAATAATCAATTGAACCGCGATGTGGCGGTAGGAGAACAAAATAGCACTAAAACTAATTAGCACCATTACTTAAAAAGCATTATTGCTTTAGAAGAAGTAAATGGTGGAATCTGTTGTGATTCCGATGACTCAATTTCCAGTGACGGGTTCTCACCTTTGGTGTCAAATAGGAAAACTTTTCGAAGTAGCATGTGAGATTGTGTATACGCTTTCTTCTTTGCTTTCACAATGCACTCTAATTTACCATCCTGGCATATTTTCAAGTTGTAGAATGCTTTGAAGTTTCAGCGAAAATGCATAAAATGTGTTTAAGCGTGTGTATGTGTCCACAGGCGGAACCCCCTTCATTTCCACTTCATCACAGACTCCATAGCTCAGCAAATCCTGTCCTCTCTGTTCCACACCTGGATGGTTCCTGCTGTTCGTGTCGACTTCTATGATGCAGATGAACTGAAGGTACCTCACAGCCTTGCTTTCTTTTCTGCGTCATTCAGTTTGTGATTTCCATGCCGTTTTGCCTGTGTTGAACGAACATAGGAGAAATATATACGGGGATATTTATTTTAAAAGTATTTGAATCGTCATCTCCGTTGGGCATCTCTGTGTGGAGTTTGCATGTTCTCCCCGTGCGTGCGTGGGTTTTCTCCGGGTACTCCGGTTTCCTCCCACATTCCAAAAACATGCATGTTAGGTTAATTGGTGACTCTAAAATTGTCCATCGGTATGAATGTGAGTGTGAATGTTTGTTTGTCTATATGTCCCCTGCGATTGACTGGCGACCAGTCCAGGGTATACCCCGTCTCTCGCCCAAAGCCAGCTAGGATAGGCTCCAGCATCCCCGTGACCCTAATGAGGATAAGCGGTACAGAAAATGAATGAATCGTCATCTTTGCTCATTAAATTTTCAGAAAATGCCAACACACATTTGTTCCGTGCGACCAAAGAAGAACCAAAGAAAGAACAAAAACATATTATTTTTCATGTAATAAATAGGAAGTTAGCCATCACGTGTGTTTCAATTTTGTGTATAGATGTCATCTGTGTACTATTTTGACTGCAATAAGTGTGTTTACACTGAGAAGTACAGCACTCAAAATGGTGAGTGTGCAGTGATGGATCACCACTCTCATTAGTCCAATGGCATAATCTCAGCCTCATTTGAAGCAGATGGTAGAAAACGTAGGAAGAATTAATTAAAAATGTACTTTTAATTAAGCAATTATTGTACAGGTGAGCGGAAAAACGTTGGCAGATATTTCATTAGGCGATCCAAATGTTGGCGATAATGCTCCGAGTGCTTAGCAATTCATCATTACAAAGAAGAATAAAAAAAGTAGCAGGTAAATATTGCAAGCTTGCGCAGTTCACGCACTAACACAACCACACTTAAATACATTATAGAGATATATACGTTATATATACAGTATACATATGTACACTGTCACGTTACGCATAATGCATTTTTGCCAAATACAAGCATGAAATGATTACAGCTTATCTTTTTTTTGTAATCATGATGGAGGCCGCACAGTGGCTGAATGGGTAGCATGTTGGCCTCACAGTCAGGAGGTTCAGAGTTCGAATCTCCGTTGGGCATCTCTTTGTGGAGTTTGCATGTTTTCCCCGTGCGTGCTTGGGTTTTCTCCGAGTACTCCGGTTTCTTCCCACATTCCAAAAACATGCATGTTAGGTTAATTGGCGACTCTAAATTGTCGATTAGAGTGTGAATGTGAGTGTGAATGTTTGTTTGTCTGCCCTGCGATTGACTGGCAACCAGGGTGTACCCCGCCTCCCTGTTCCGTAGGTAGAGCGGTAGATTCCCTTGGTGTGCCCGTACTCCGCTGTCATGGTGCTGGGAGCTTGCACGGGAACAACCGCTGGTTGTTACTAAAAACCTGTAATAAATTAATATTGCTTTGAAGAAAGTTCGTCAAAAAAAAGTCATATATTCTAAATCACACCACAAATTGACTTATAACTATGTCAAATGATTAGTCAGCCATCTATTTGCATCCGCCCACTTCGGGTTGATATCCAGCCCAATACGTGTACATATATAGATACAGATATTTTAGATGGTTGAACAGATACAGCTAGAGATAGTGGTGTGCTTGCGCATACCTAATTAAAGTGGTATAACAGCCTTACCAGGCGATACTGCTGACATTTGGTGTAATGACAAGCTTATGTTCCGTCAGCATTTACCATTCAGTGTTAATAGTGTTAGTTGTAAGTATGTATCTTACAGTATATGACTGATTTGCCAGTAGCCCACATTCATATCATCTTATCATACAGTATATATCATATATACAGGAGACAACCGTATAGGTTAGCCATCACCAAATACATGACCTCGGTCCAAACCTGAACCCAGTGATGGTCCTTTACAGACCCGTGACCAATTAAAGTGAACGGGACATATAATAATAACAAATGATCATGCTCGCAGACGATCACAGGGTTGCTACAGTTACGTGACAGCAAACGGGCTGACGTCACTCAAAATGAGCCAGTGAGGTAGTTTGTTTACTTGCAGAGCAAATGAGAACCATGGCTTGCTCAAAAGTAATAAAAGTGTCAATGGACGGACCGATTTATGTTCATTCTTCCAGAACCCAGTGCCAAACCGCTCGCTGTGCCTCATACGCTCGGAACTGTAGTGCCGGTCAAAAGCGAGCTTTGTTACGAGACAAAACAGATCATCCGAGGTGAATTATCCAACCCAAATTTGACGTGAGAGTGCGGAAAACCCAAAACGTCGCTAAAGGGCCCAGTATGACAAATCTACGAGTCATAACACGTTCATTTATAGCACAGCAACGTGCAAATGAGCGTTCACGAAGCTTTGTACGCATATTGGAGCAAAACTGTTGGAGCATCTTTCGCTGACGGCAGTTTTGTGCTGGAGTGCTTCTGCTGCGGTGGTCTTACTCAAAGGTAAACAAAAAGACAAAATCAGGCAGATCCCAATGTCAGCTACAACAATAACACGAAATTGTGAAAATTCAAGAGGACTTACTCTTGCATCTTTTCTTTTAAAGACACGCTTATTCAATTATCTAATATTTTTTCAGTGAAACTTGTTCAGTTTTATTTAACTTAAAAACAAGCCTCTTGTATTCATTCATTCTTTGTACAGTCAAACCGTTGATTATTTATGTGAAGTTTGGTCCTGTTTTCTTTTAAATGGAATTTAGGTGCCAAAATAATTGTGTTATGGGTGCAGGGTTTCATTGCATTTCATATTCATATAAGATAGTCAGGTGGCAATGTAAAGCAAAATAAGGTTTGGACCGTCGATGCAAAAAAGTTAACTCATTAAAAAATTGCATAAACAGAGCTTACTCAATTTTAATTGGAGACCCCTTGTACATGTTTTCTGTTTAATGTCAGCACCTAATTTTCATTTTTTTTATAAACACAAAATTTTGTATCAAAATAGACAATGTAGTATAATTAAAGTCAAAAACATTATATTTACTGTGAAAATGCAGTATATGCTCAGCTGCGGCCAGTTTTGTGACTGTAAAAACGTGACACCCAACAGAGAACTATGTGCAAGCAAATTATTTCAAAGATTGTACTTAAAGGGAACAAGCATGCAAGCTTAAAGTTGAAAATGATTGCTACGGTACAACCATTTGTTTAAAGCAAGTATAGTCATCTGCTTTTGCATTGTTAGAATAAGGAGACAAATATCCTGAAGGTAGAAAGAACATTAACTCCATCATGTGATTAATGGTGACTGCGTTGTGAAAATGTTGTGATTAATGGAAATTGAAGAAAAAAGTTACTCTTGGTGCCTCGGGTGCTTATTTTGTCATTTGTGGTTGTCATCACTACCGCAGTGGATTGTCGGTATGTTTATGTAGTATTACTCCTGCATGGGCTATTTTTTATTTTTTAATGCGCAGATATGAGATTACACTGTTCCCGCATACTAAATAAAAGTCAGCATTGCATTTTGGAGACTACATTAGCTGGCAGCAGCAGACAGCACGAATGCTTTAGGTGTGATAGATTTTAGGATAGTGTGATTTAAACAGTTTTATGCAAACAAAGTCCTCAGAGGCACAAACGAGAGTGAGCACTGCTGCTTGTGTGTTGTGGCCTCGATCCTAGCGACAGGCGATACTCGGCTCCACAGATGATGATGCTCAGTGAAAGTCAACACTGAAATGTGTATTTAGGCCAGTTTTCCCCCCCGCTTGTCTGAAAGAATATATTTTGTGGAAGCAAACTGCCAAAAAAAGTGTCGTGTTTTAATCGCCCACTTGTCCAAGTTTGGGGAACAAAAAAAAAACCATATGTTAAAGTAAAGTTTACTTTAAAGAGATAACGTACTTTATCTTTGAATTGTTGCCGTATACTGGCCTCGTTTTTTTTAAATAACTGTGTTTACTTTATAAGCGGAGACACTGAGAGATTGTTGTTTACTTTGACTCAGTCCGAGGTGTCATGGATCCCAAACAAGCATTACTCCGGAATCTACGGTCTGATGAAGTTGGTGCTCACCAAGACACTCCCATCCGATCTACAAAAAGTCATCGTTCTGGACACAGACATCACGTTTGCCACGGACATCGCCGAGCTCTGGGCTGTCTTCCACAAGTTTAAAGGTAACACAGCTTACTTTTTGCGTCCTTTTTTGGTCATCTGCAAGCTTCCCGTGAACCTGGGGCGGTACGAGGGATTCACAGCTGCCTGCTGCTCATTAGTTCATTCCGTATCCAAGCGGTTAAGACATTTTTTTCCAGCTGAGCCCGTAGGACTATAAGAACTGGTGAATTTTCCTAAACAGCTATGGTGCGTAACGGGCATACACAAAGTGTCCACGATTGATGTTGGAGAAAATTATTAACAAACTAATCCATTTTTAATTAATTTGATTTAATAAAAAATTTTAAATAACAGTATTTTTTATACATTTTTCATAACACTATTTATATGAATTTAAGATTGCAGAATACCATTGGGAAGCTTCTATGTGGATGTTGTTTCCTTAGCTGACATCATTTTGTCCTTCCAGATGGTCAAACTTTAACCAAAACAGACGCTAACCAAATCAAATGTTCCCATAAAAAATCTGTTAATTGTATTTAATCAGGTAAATGTAATTCAACTACTGCCAAAAATGTTAACTCAAAACACATTTTTATAATTTTGCAATTGTAGTTGTACAAAAAACAATTCAAAATGCATATAAATACATAAACATGATGAATGAAAGGGATAAATGAACATTTAAGGTTCCTTTTATTTTCAGGGAAGACGTAATTCTTGATGTTACTGTTCCTACAGGCATGATGTGCCAGCGAGATCAACACGAACACCACCTTCCTGTTTTGACATGAATTATTTTATAAAGTCAATAGTCTTCCTCACCTTCAAAACTCAAAATGGATCCAAAGAAAGCTACAAGTGCCAGCATTCCTTAAAGAAAGCGAGAAACACTATTGAATTTAAAAAAAGAAAACTTATGGCAAAACAGGAAAGTGGTGTATGTGATCCATTCTCTTGTAAATGTGATTATTTACTGGTTCAACAATGTGTGCCCACAATTTTTTTTTCAAACCAAATCTAAAAACAAAACTAAACAGGATTGTTCCCTAAATCAACAACGTATTTCCTACTTGCAACCGGCTGTGTTTCTAATTACCTTCGTCAGTTCCATCCAGCAGCAATAATCTTCATGAACAATTAATAGATAAATCAGGCGTTATCATACACAACTGGTTGATTCACTGTACTCCAGCAATTTATTATGAGTTTGAACGCATTTATACAGCTTATATAGCGATTGATATCATGAACATCTATTTCCTGTGCACTTATGTAGATGTGGCATGTACTGTACTTTACGTAAGTCATACATGGCGCCCTGAAATGTCAAAGTATCCCTAAAGCTGGAAAAGCGCGATACAAGTGGAAGACCATTTACCATTACCAAAAAAATGTATAGACAGGTGTCTAGGCATTGTGTCCCCTGTCCATGTTGTCACACTATCACTATATCAAAGTCTGGATGTGTCCTGGGGGTTAATTCATCGGCAAAAGTAAAGGTTGCAAGTCACATAGGCATCAAGTGGTAGCGAATCCCTTCAAAGATTTATCGGTACTGCTGTCCTCTGGAGCGATGCAGCCGGTAGCGGTTTGGATCAATCTTAATTAACAGTTGATTCCAATGCACCACCTCTGCCACCCACTCCCTGTCCAGTCTGCCTAAGATGTCTGTCCTTGTTACGTTTAAGGGTAAAAGGGTGCACAAAGTTGCACTTGGTCAAGGATACTGTTGAACTGAATTGAGCTAGTTGAACGCAGTTAGAACTGCGGATATTTATATGACAAAGTTTAAGTCAGCGTCCCAAAAATGTCCCACTTCTCCCTACGTCAGTCTTTTAAAACCACATCAACCTGAACTTGTCCCAAAAAAAAAATCTGAACACATAAATGAAAAACGTTTCCATCTTTGCTAAGCTGCTGCTGTGTCCGCATACCTAAGTCTACTATTACAACCTCGTCTGAACAAAGAACACAGGCTTTGTGAAGCCCTACATCACCACGGTCCATCAAGTTTGATGCATTATTTTATCACTTTGTCGCAATCAGATGTTTTTGGCCTAGTCTATAAAAGCCTGCAATCCTACAATCAATAACCCACATACATTATATAGTCCTGTTACATTGCCAACTCTTCTCTGGACCAACCGGTGGTTTTGTCTCTATTTAGTGCATATTGACTTCAGGAAACCGCTTGAGATAATCCTGTATTGTATTTTCATTCAATGTTGCTTATTCTTACTGCTCCCCTGCATGTATTTTAAATGTAGTCTTAATCATTCTAAACATCCGGGTTGTTTTCTTCCAGACAGGGATAATTGTTGATTGACGAAACCCAGTGTTTCCGGTTGGATTTGACACCATGTCGACGAAATGCTGTGCAAATCAATTGTTTATTTGCCGTCCTCGCCTGCAGGCCGTTTCATTCAGCATCTCTTGCGTTCGCAATCTGGAAGTTGAGAAACCCAGTCACCCCCAACCCCTCTCCCCTAATGCTTATTGTGTGTTTTTTGCTGATGGGTCGGAGGACCACAAGAGTGATGTATATCGTTTATCCATCCAACGCCAGAGATCCCCGCAGGTTTCCTGGAATTCCCCCTCAGTAGTAATCAGCAGATATTCTAGGGTTGAGTAAGAGCCCGAGGGAAATTAGAGTACCACTCAGGACCCCATATTTCATTTTACCTTCATTGCCATATACCATGCCCTCCAGAAAGCACAATACATGACCCTTGCCACTTTGACAAATACAAGAGGCCTACACCAGTGTGTATTACGCAACAGAGGGCAGGCGGGTTGAGGTCAGGTGTTTAATGTAGAGGTCTGTGGGAGATTGAATGGTGAGTTGTTATGTCTTTAAACTCATTAGTTTTTCAACATCTCCCGAGAGCTGTGTCAGTCCAGGCAATAGGTGTGCCACAACTACCTTTTTATGAACATGATGTGCTGGAGATGTTAATGGATTTTGTTTCACCATGCACTTTTTTCATAGCAAATACTTCACGTGGGTATTCATAGCAAATACTTCATGAGGTCGATGACATGCATTGGCTACTCATGTCTCTGGAGAATATCAAAAATATGGAAGATATGTGTAACGGGTGTCAGCAGCTTCCTAATGGACTTGTGGGGTGGGGAGGGGGGGAAGGGTTCAAGTTTATGCAGGAAAAAAAAATAAATGTCCCCTCGTCCGTGCTCTTCTGCACCCTCATCAATGCCAAGCACATTGTCTTCACATGCATAAAATATAGACGTTACATTTAGAATATAATACAACTATAATACTTAATTTGCTAGTAAAGTGGAAACAAAGAACTGGGTGGGGGGAGGAAAATAACCAAGATTGACAACAAAATAACAACAGTAAGGATAAAAAAATAAAATAAATGTCCTCTCGTCTGCTCTCTTCTGCACCTGCACATACAAGACATTATTACATTTTGGACATGGCGTGGCCTAGTGCAACACAAATCACGTCAAAGTGTGGAAGTAAAACTACGGTTTTGAAGCTCAAACTAATGATCTGAAGAACATAAAACTAGTTGGCATTGCAAGAGTGTTGACGTACAAACAATACAGTATACAGTACATGGAGTATTACAACATTATTATTCAAATTCAAAAGAAAACACAACATTATGTCGGCAGCTTTTTCACACCCAATGTACCCTCATCAATGTCAAGCATGTTGTGCAGCACAGAGAGGGAGCAATACTACGGAAGCCCAAGAGGAGCAGAAAGGACAGAATAAAATAAAGTAAGAAAAAGAATAAAAACCCGAGTAAATAAGTGAACAAAAATAACTAATTGAGATAAAATTCAGATATACAAAACAATCCCTGAATTTAAAAAAAAAATCATACATTTACAAATAATAAATAAAAGTGCATTTTTAACTCTGTATTTAGAAATTATTTTTAGTCAGGACACGTCTGGGGGGGGAACAAGCCTTCCAACACAAAACGCCTCTGTGCCGTTCTAATTTGTAACTTTAGAATAGCATTAAGGAGTCTGGTATACTGAGTCACTAAGTCCATCAGAGCGCATGGATGAGGGGGGAAAAAATTGAATATATTTTGCACGTGATTCAGACTCAAAAATGTGAAATGAATCAAACATGTCATCAAAGGGCTGATCCAACTTTGAATTTCCTCAAGACATTGCATAATACAGTATAGGTAGTGAGTATGGCTTCCATGTACAGTTCTGGGGCCTCTCTAATAAAAATGTGCTTGGAAATCATCAGAAAAACATCACATTTGGAGGAGACAGCAGTGCATTACAAACAAGAGGAGGATGAATGAGTGGCAGCAAGTAACGTCTGCGGTAAACGGCCTCAGTGGAAAGGGGGCACCGTGGCGGAACTTAAAGGAACAGTTTTTTTTTTTTTGACATGAAGTTGTATGACATCCCCATCATTAGTGTAGTAAATCAACAGTGACATACCCCCCAGTTTGTCCCGTGAGTCCAGTTTTGGTCTGATTTCGGTTAGTTGCTGAGATCACATAAGTAAAGCATTTGCTTTTAAAAACAATGTACACGCAAAAGAGTAATTTATTTGCATAACAAACATGCTTCCCCGAAAAAATTAGACGTCACAAATCGCTCGGCTTTACTTTTCTTTTCCGTCTTATGAAGGCGCACTAACCGCTGTCCATTGTTGTGTATGTGGTGGCTGACGGCTGGGATTCGTGCATCATCCTCCGCTGTGGCAGCAACGCTCGCGTCGCAGCCACGTCATTACCATCTTCATCACATACACAACAATGGACAGTCGATTAATACCACGGAAGGAAAAAGTAAATCTGAGCAATTAATGAGGTTTGATTTTTTTCAGGGAGGCATGTTTGTCATGCAATCTTTTTTGAGTTTGCCAACTAACCGTTCTTCATCACCAAAATCCGACCATAATTGTTTATGTACTACGCTAATGATGGGGATGTCATACAACTTCATGTCAAGTGGTCGTATATCAAGGCACACGTTTAAATTTTTAGTGAGCATGTTTCTACATTTTCCCTCAATAATACCACATTTTTGATTAATATAAGCTTAGCAAAATCTGTTTCATTTAAAGGACACAAAGACTCAAAACAGGGATCCAGATATGTCAAAATTTTGTGGCCAATGTTTAACCACTGCAATGGCCGCAGCGTTGGTCACCACTAGGGGGCGCTTCACCGGGGCCAGCCATTCAAACAGTAATTTGCGCTGTAATTCCTTTACTCTTGTATTTTATATCCTCACAATATTTTATTTTTGTCTCTATTCCTCATTTTCAAACAGTGGTTCAAACCTTTTTACTGGCATTTACTCGACTGTATTACTTTACTTGTGCAGTAATAAATGTCGCTATTGAAGACATATTTATAAATTGCGGGTAAAAAAGCCTAAAAAGGAACACTAAGGACATACTGGCTTTGTGTCTTGTAAAACTAAACCCTGTAGTTATTTAATTGGCAACCTAATGTTTGTCATAATTAATGTAAACTGAACCCATAATATCATCATGATTACATTGAAGTATTCAAGTTCACAATAGATGACAAATGATATCCATCAGTCATGTCAAAAAACTTGTTCAATAACTGCTTGATGTTTTCATGCAGTCACGCTGATGATTCATTTTTTTGGTCTTCCACTGCACGTTTATTTCTAACGTGATTTGAAGTCATTACTGAAAATGTGCGTCACCTTTTTTGCCACGTCTCCAAAAAATTTGTATGCCAACCACAAAGATGGTGTACGGTTACGCGCATTCTCACGTCAAGTTGTGTTTTTATAGGTGCCATACTTTGCGTGGCATACAACATTTCGGCCCCCTTTTGTACGTTTACAATCTTTATAGGTGAGGCCCCTGGTCGGTCTCATCATGGGAATAAATGTCTTTTCAGGGTTCAGAGTCTGATTTCGAAAGACAGACTCAAAAATATACAAATTCTTTGCCCGTCTTACAACATCAGACATGCTCTTTGTGTTCTTGTTGTTTCCCCGTCACAGTGACTGTTTGTGATCCAAGTTTCCAGCTTCATCCACGTGACTCCGCGGACATGGTTTTACAATGTTCAAGGGTCAGAAAAACGTGGCAGCACTGATTGAAGGAATCGATGAAGGGATGAATGAACGCTTCTCATTTCCCCTCTCGGTTCTTTGCTTAGTGGAGTGTGACAATTCTCATCACCACAGTGCACTGCAATAACCAGTTCTCCAGACACTTCTGTTCTCCTGTAATCACACGGCTCCTTAAAGGTATCATGGCATTTTGACAGTCATCTTAAGTATTTACTTTACTGTATCTACTGTCTGCTGCGTGGTTTTTAACATCTTGTTGAACCGCCAACCCTCTCCCCAAGTTCTTGGTGGGTGTAGTCTGTCACTGATTTGAAAGTGCATGAGCAGCAATGAGAAGGGAGAAGAAAATGAAAGAGATGAATAGCGAAGATGATGACGATGGATGGAAAGACATTCCTGATTACAGCTCGTTATGTAGTTTCTCAAGCGGGTGTAGGTTGGATCTTTCACGTTTGTTCACCGTCTTTGTATTTCCGGTCATCTGACGGTTGATTAACCAGAGCAAGGTTTAATTTTATTGTCTATTTCTGATCTCATTAGATTAAGATTGGTTGGAAAATACGCCCCCATTCAAGCAAAACAGCTTGTTGTTTCTCACTTAAATGAATGTTTCATTCATTCATTTATTCATTTTCTATACCGCTTATCCTCATTAGGGTCGCGGGTATGCTGGAGCCTATCCCAGCTGGCTTCGGGCAAGAGGCGGGGAGACCCTGGACTGCTCGCCCCGCAGGGCAGACCAACAACACTCACATTCACACTCTCAATGGACAATTTAGAGTCGCCAATTAACCCAACATGAATGTTTTTGGAATGTAAAATGTGAAACCGGAGTACCTGGAGAAAACCCACGCACGCACGGGGAGAACATGCAAACTCCACACAGAGTTACCCGATCGGAGATTGGAACCCTGAACCTCCTGACTGTGAGGCCAACGTGCTACCCACTCATCCACCGTGCGGCCCTAAATGTTTCCCCCTTTACTAAATGACAGTTGAAATAATAAGGGAAGGTTTTCACTTTAGATGGCATAGTCCGATAAAAAGTATTTGGAAAAGAAATTATCCTGAAAGTCCCCATTAGAAGCTACTTAATACCCTGCCATCACTGGACCACATTGCTAATGGCAGGTGATGCTTTGGGAGTGTAACATGGCCAACTACCTGCCCTTGAATTAGCAGCACTTAGTGTATTGCTGTTTCCTAAGCGAAGGAGACATCATTTCTCTCTGATTCAGCACTTCAAACCCGGCGTGACAAAGAGGCTTTTTAGCTGATCAGTTGCCGTTCAAGGGCACAGGGACAGCAATGATGTCCCGGTGACAATCACTCGCCTTGTCTTGCCATCTAACAATTTACCTGCGTTTCTTCTGCACTTCCCTGTGCTGTCGCTTTCAGTAAAACGGGCTTTGTGGTGTCACATTTCTTCCACATGCTCATTGCCACGGCTTCCCCTCCCTTTGGTCTGCGCTCTTTGCTGCATTGCAGTAAGACTAGTAAATATTCAACGTTTATTAGCTCCAACTCCATCTGTTCATCTTCAGTCGGGTCTGTTGGAAGTACACAAAGAAACAGTGGCACCTTCCAAACAAAGCGTTTTGTCAGGGCCCTTGTGGCACAACGGAGACCACTTTGCCCTTGCTGACCGCCCACATCATGTCACCAACTTTCCTTCAATTTGACTGCTTTGTAATAAGCATAAGGCCCATTGAAGTCGACAATATCCGCCATCTCAATCAGTCTCGCGGTTGTTCTTGTTACCAAAAAGCGCCTGCTTAAGTTGATGTCGACACGACGCTTGAGATTTCTCTGGAAAACGGGTCTGTTTATGCCAATATGTTCCAGTACCATCATCACGAAGCAGCAGCGTGAAACCACAGCGGCATATAACAACTGGCGAATTACGCAGCACGAAAACATGCACACAGTGGCTTTGTGTTCAGTGCAAAGTAAGCTTCAGAATAAAACCACGGTATTATTAACCTGGATTCTACCTAAATGCACCCGAATTCCGTTGTAATTTTTTAGAAATCCGTTTTTGACATTTCACACTTATTTTTACCAGCATGGCGTGTCTGCTTTTTTGGGTTGGTGAATAAAAGGTCCGGTAATTAGACACTCCTTACATTAAAGCGGTAAAACACAACTCGGTGAAAATATACTCATCCAGCCCGAGTCACCCACACAACCGCAGTAGCCAAACGAAGCTTAGAGGAGATTCCGCCAACTTTACTCGATGTTAAACGTCATTTCAACATGGGCGGATTAGTGTTTGCAATGAGATTCCGCCATGATTGAGCCGTCCTCCGGGGAAACAATTCCCCACATGAACGTTCCTTCTCATCACAATTACAGCATTTCAGTCAATTTCTGAGAGGTTTCACATATAACAGTAAATTCTGTTTTTTTTGGCCAATTTTGCTATTCCATCCACGATTCCATTAACGCGGAAATCATAGGGGCCTAGATTTGATAGCCACCAGAAAAAAAAGATTGTACATTTACTAAATTGTCAAAACAGAAACATGAAAATAAGCACAAATGGAGGAAAATTGTGAAGAAACTGCCACTAGGTTAAAAAGTCTTTAAGTCTCTGACCAAAGTCACAAGTCAATATGCAAGCAATGGCTAGTTTCTGTTTGGATTTTGGTATTGTTGATAACGTTAATGTCTGATATTTATGGCTGAAGAGATATCTCACTATTTTAAATGCTATTCCCAATACATAACAGCAAGAGTTGCGCAACCATTAAAACCTCTCTTGGTGCCTTTCAACAGCATTTTAAAGCACTCTCAACTACCTCTCAAGATCTCGATTATGGATGATCAAAAGTCGAATGTGTGAGGGCTGTTTTGCACCGGGTCATGCAAGCGCTACATACGGAATTGTATGTATTTCTTTGTTAAATAGCAAGTATTGACTAACTTTTACAGGGACATGAAAGCAGGCTAGTAATTTTCAAAATCAATATCATTTTAAGTGTGTCATGTACATTTTTCAGTTCAGAATAATGTGGAAAAAGCTGATTCAGTTACTTTGGCTGACAGCCGTGTGCTTTGATAGAATTCAGATAACTGTGATGCATGCACTTCCGTGGCATATTTTCATTTTGTTGAGTTTGTTTGTGCCCTTGCTTGCTTTTTTCTGTCCGCCAAGTCTCTTTGTCTTATAATTTGACAGCTAGGAAAGGCTGCCAGTGCCCCACCGGTTTTTGTTTTTTCCTTATTATTAATATTTCTTCGTTTCATTCTAATTCATTGACACGGGTAAACATTTGACCGGTTTATGTTGACATGTTTTGTAGTATTGTTAACTTCATCATTACTGCTTGCGTGTTTGGCAAAAGCAGATATGGGGTGATGTCAAACCAATAAAAACGGTGAGGGGTGGGAAGGGCAACAAGTAACCGTTTGTTCTTTACACACTGCTGTAAAATCCTTCATTTTCACCCATTTTCCATACGTCTCTAATGTTTACGTTATGTCTAATGTTGAGTTACCCGCCTAGCTTCTCGTCTTCCTACTCCAAATGTGACTTTTTTTTTTTTTAAACCACAGTGACATTTTTGTACGAGTAATGCAATTAGTTCAGAGCCTGTTTTTGTCCCACGGGGAAGTGGTTATCAGGTCCGTGGAGCACGTACTAACTTTTTGTCACTGAACAATTTTGCTTTTTTTGTTGTCATTATACTATTGTCATTTTCGTTCAGCTGCACCGGTATATAAGCCACATCCGCTGTATTTAGACAGAAACAAAGATTTGTTCACATGTTCAAATAACTACAAGCCGCATGTGTCCACGTCATAAATTGGGATATTATGGTGCGCAAAGGTCAGCGAGAAAGCGGTAGCTGTTCATCTGGCAGCTCATCAAAATGAGCTTGTCATTGTTAGAACTGACCCTTGATACGCTGATGTGTATCAGACGGTTTTTCCTTGCCTCTGTTGCCAGGTGCTTGCTCATGTGGGGTTTCAGTTGCTTCTCTGCTTGTGATGTTCATGTGTGAAGTGCCATGGGATGACTGCTGTTCCAAATAAATTGAATGGAATTCATTGCTCCACTAAACAGTCTGACTAGTACTAACAATAATAAAAGAAAAAGGTCAAATCGTCACGTTTCGTGGACATTGTGGGTGTTGTCAGGGATAAAACTTGCAAACATACAGCAACAACGGGGGAGATTGACAGTCCTGTAGCCAATCAGGACGCAGAATACAATGAGTGGGTTCTCTCTTAGCCAATCAGGACGCGGGTCCAACACGTGGGTTCTCCTTTAGCCAATCAGGGCACAGAACACAATGCATGTTCATACGCTGTTATAAAAACAAACAAAAAAAGCGCGATGGCCACACTGTTTGAGTAGGGATATGCTTGGTAAAAAAGTAAAGTAGTTGTACACAAATATATGACAGCTCTAATAGTGATAAAAGCTGCAGGCCATTGCAACCTGGACACTGAATTTGTTTTTATAAGATACTATATTTATTTATAAAAATATTTGATAACATACTGTATTTCCCACATATTTATTACCCAAAACTTGCATCAAATTCAATTCAGGTTTGTTTTAAATAGTATAATAATAATTATTATTATTATATCTCTTTACCTATTTGCCAGGGGCACTTGGAATTGTCTAACTAGCCAACAGCAGTCATTGGAAATCTTCTTTTCCTTTCGGCTTATCCCTGCTTATCCCATCAGGGGTCGCCACAGCAAATCATTTTCTTCTGTTTGATTTGCATGTTTTAATTTGGCAAAAGTTTTACATCGGAGTCATTGTAAATAAATTGGGTGAAGAAAAAAAACAACGACAACTGCTTATGTAGACACGAGTCAGCCAATATGACAAATGTCGACCTAAACGAGTTCCACTGTATCTCTTAAGAATATGACTTCTGTTCTCATCATATTGCTTTTATTCGTTACATTTTTACACTTTACAACAAAGAAAGCTACAATGTGTAGAGGCACAAAACACAATATGCAGGCAAAACATCATATCCCCTGCGGAATAAACAACTGGCATGTTAAGCTACTTGAAAGGGTCAGTTTTAAAGGCTCCCCCGAGTTTGAACGATCTGAGATTCCTTCTTCCCGCTCTATGAAGCGTCGTTCTGCAGTTTGGGTGTAATCATTTCTTTAAGTCGTCACTGCCTGCTCAAGTAATCTCTAATAAGCTTCCACCCCTACATCCTGTCT
Organism: Oostethus manadensis; assembly: GCA_024372805.1. Taxonomy (NCBI): domain Eukaryota; kingdom Metazoa; phylum Chordata; class Actinopteri; order Syngnathiformes; family Syngnathidae; genus Oostethus; species Oostethus manadensis. The sequence goes on from QODF01000008.1 coordinate 1,033,706, forward strand.
CCTCCTTAAGGCCCAGCTCCTTGACCTTTAGATCCGCCCAGCTTGCCTTCAAATCTTCTCGCCTAAACCCACAAGCATCCCTTCTTCTCTTCTCTCAGCTTGAACAGCAGGATTTCTCCTCTTTATTAAGGTCTACAGGCTGCCTGTTTATGCCATGTACAAGCTCTAAATCTTTCAGTTCTCAAGAGCTAATTATTGAACTCCCTGAGAACCTTTTGTCATGGCAGTGTCATGTGGCAGGTGACGTTCTCCCCCACTTTGCAGTTGGCTGCTGGCATAAAAGCCGGCTTTACGAAAGGATTAAGGTGGCCCCGAAGTGCCGGACGCTCATCACTTCCAACCATTCTCTGTATGCAGACAATATGAGGGGTTTTGGTGGGTCTTCTTGCTTTAACATGTTGTTTTTATAGCATAATTCACTCTTTGTAGACAACCAAAATCCAAACAAATCCAAATGCGTCCCCATGTGAATGGTTGTCTGGTTTTTAAACCAGAATAAAGTTGTTCCCAGTTTTTTTGTCTTGTGTAACCCCAGAGCCTTTTTGTCATGCGTGTTGATAATTCTCCAAAAGTATAATGTAACAACTGTTGTGATTTTGGCGCAGCTGTGCCACAGGTTATTGTCTCCCTGGGGAAACTGTTTTATTTTATGGCTTAATATGAAACGACTGAGAATATTTACTTATCATTTCCATGCAGCCCCTGCAATTTGCTCGCATCCCACTAGGGGTATGCGTACCCCTGGTTGGTATAGTACAGGGATGTCCAACGCTTTTCCACCTAGGGCTACGTACAAAAAAACTAAATGATGCAAGGGCCACTTTGATATTTTTTAAAGCAACACATGTAGATATGATAAGAAGATATTTGTATATTGCAGGAAAGAAATGCATCTCAACTATATAAAATGAGTGAAACGGGCTATGGTTAACTCAAGCTTCAGTTTTTGCTCTTTTTATAATACTTTTGCTGTTTTGGAATATTTCTTTTCTTCCCTGATGGCACGGGCATATTCCACGATGACAATGCCAGGATTCATTGGGCTCAAATTGTGAATGAGTGGTTCAGGGAGCATGAGACATCATTTTCACACATGGAGTCCAGACCTTAACCCCAATGAGAATCTTTGGGATGTGCTGGAGAAGGCTTTGCACAGCAGTCATACTCTACCACCATCTATGCAAGATGATTGGTGAAAAATGAATGCAACACTGGATGGAACTAAATCTTGTGACATTGCAGAAGCTCATCAAATCAATGCCACAGTGATTGCGTGCTGTAATTAAAGGTAAAGGCGCTCCAACGAAATATTAGTGTATGTATTATTAGTGTACAACCTTTTTTTTTTTTTTTTTT
>QODF01000008.1:1040556-1069196 GCA_024372805.1 Oostethus manadensis
AAAAAAAAAAAAAAAAAGTACATTTTTAGTTGCTGAGGTAGAATCCAGGTTCATACTGCTATGCTTTTATTCAAACTGGCATTAGTTACCCCTTTTGGTTTCCAAAATGTATGTTGACAAAAGTAGTCGACCATGTAGAATGACGGCACGTTTTAGGGATACAAAAACAGCTGGACCCGGACTTGATGAGTTGGTCGGGTCCAACTTACGCCGGTTCCACTGCACCTTTTTACATCAGGTGTTTTGTGTTTTTTTCAGGGGTGATCTTGCTTCTCCTCGACCGACTTCGAAAGCTGAGATGGGAGCAGATGTGGAGGTTGACTGCAGAGCGGGAATTAATGAGCATGTTGTCGACGTCATTGGCAGATCAGGTAAAAGGATTTTCTCTCGCTTTGTGCCGTGGTGCAACAGAAAGTGGCCTACATGAAAATACGCTGTTATGAAGTACAGTTAAATACTTCTTCAGCCTATCTAGAGTCACATTTGAGGACCTCAGCACTGCATTAACTTAACACTGCTGCAATGTTGATGTGCCACGTGGGCTGTCATGCCGCGTTTGCTCGATTTTTAATTTGTCACATGAAAATAGGCTTGAACTTTTCATAAAGGTCCCTGTCATATTTTCTACTGTGCATTTGATGCATTTCTGTGTACGTCACTTTTTTTTGTACTTGGCATTTGGCTGAAAAAGGCTTTGTTCAGCCAGACAGATACACAGTTCACTTAACAACAGTCAAACAGTTGGAGACACGGTCAGTGTGGACATTCTCTGGAGTCAGACCAAGAAGTGCAAGACTGTGGCTTTAAGAGGGCTGTGGTGACATCTGGGCAACAGTAGTGACATTTGGCCACCAGTAGCCCAACTGTGACAGCTCCCCACATCCAAAGACTTTGCGGTTGGGTTGAGCACGCCATTGGTACACTTGGGAACGCTAAAACGTGATTTCAGCTGACATCTAGAGGCGGTGATCTATGTGGACAGCATGACATCATACCAGCAGGATACTATGAATACCCCAACACTGTCACCAATAATCGGTACCAATGGAGGATAGAAGTGTGAAAAATAGTGCTTACAGCAGTTTTTATGTGAGTTTTGTTTTAAATCTGGCATAAAAACCAATGATGCTAATCAGTCTCTAATAATGACAATAAGTAAATACTCCTTGGAATGTGTTTGTTTTTTGTGCCCTGCTAATGACTAGCGACCAGTCCAGGGTGTACCCCGCCTCCCGCCCAAAGTCAGCTGGGATAGGCTCCAGCATCTCCGCGACCCGAATGAGGATAAGCGGTATGGAAAATGGATGGATGGAATGGATTTCATATTTAGTTCAGGCTGAAGTAGTCTTAAGAAATACCTCTACTAATAGTGATAATATTAATACTGATAATATTATTTAAAAAATAATAGGGGTTGGTACACGGATACAAGCGGCAGAAATGAGTTTCCTCCGTAGGGTGGCTGGACTCACACTAAGAGATAGGATGGGGAGCTCGGCCATCCGGGAGGAGCTCAGAGGAGAGCCGCTGCTCCTTCACATCGAAACGAGCCAGTTGAGGTGGCTCGGGCATCTCGTCCGGATGCCTCCCGGGCGCCTCCCTGGTGAGGTGATTTGGGCATGCCCAGCCGGGAGAAGGCCGCGGGGAAGACCTAGGACACGTTGGAGGGACTATGTCTCACAGCTGGCCTGGGAACGCCTTGGTGTTCTCCCGGTGGAGCTGGAAGAGGTTGCCAGAGACCAGGAAGTCTGGACTTCCCTACTGAGACTGCTGCCCCCGTGACCCAGACCCGGATAAGCGGAAGAAAATGGAATGGAATTGGGTTGGTACACCCCAAAGACAGAACATCCCATACCTAGAAGAACAAAATGGTGTATGCTGTCTAGGTAGTGAGCAATGCCCAATTTTTACATTCTGGAAACCAAGCAGCCACTGAGCAGAAGCGTGTCACAACACAGCTCTTCAGGTCGAGACTGCAGTCTACCTGCACCTCAAAGAGAGAGATCACTCTTTTAAAGACAAAAATGGGCACATTCTGGACAGAAAAAAGATTTCAGGGTTTGAAAGAGAAGTGAAGAAAGCCAGTGAAGAAACCGCTGCACCTCCACACTGAGAGGAGCCAGATGAGGTGGAGCCAAATGCGGATGTTAACAACTGCCCTTCTAAAGGGTTAAAATCCCCATATTCGGTATGTGTTTCAAGCTGAAGTATTTTCATGCAAATGACCGTGCATTAAAGTGGGGGAAAATATTGAAATGGTGATATTTTTAAAGCAGTTTTGGGGGCGTGGACATTTTCTCACATGAGGCTCAGATGTGTGAGTGAATTGTAAGGACCTTATTAGGTGTATAACTGGCACACACAGGATCAAAATGGGATCAATCAGACTAGGATACTTACTGTTTTCCCGCTATTATTGTTTGTGATCGAACAACACTGTTTAAAAGGACTTTAGTCCCTTTTATCGTAAATGCGGCCGATTTACCATTTTACTGCATTCTCATGCAGCTTGGCTTGCAGCCACGTAGCTCCATCCCATGATGCATGTATATTGTCAGGGCATTTCACTCAGACCTTGGCCAAGGATCTCCCCCATTATCTCCCTGCTATCCCGAGCTCATCCAGATGAGTGCTACGTTTATGAGATTTTAATTAAACCTTCATTAGGTAAGTCCCGCAAGGTATGCAGTTTGGAAAACGAACGGCGCGTTTGGAATGATTTCAGCATTCCATCTGCCTTGTGCTGTACGAGCTACTCCTATGCTCTATCAGCTCACTTTATCGCACCATTTATTACATGGTTATAGAGCTTTTATGGCTCCCATTCGATGGCTGCTGTCCGTCACCGACTGTTGTCATGTGAGGCTTTTGCCAAACTGAAAAGTCAAGAAGTCTCCCAGATTTTAAGCATTTATCTTAACTTCTTAATGGAACATAAATTGCATTGAGAGTGACAGTATGAGCTTCAGTCTGCACATTAGGCTTACAACAGTTGTTGATTTCCATCAACTGGGAAAACACAAAAAAAGAACAATCGACCAATTAATTAAGATTGCATCCCAGTCCGCATGTTCTTCGAGTGCCCTATTGAGTGCCGCAGTTAGTACATGCTAGCCCAATGCCTCTACCGTACACTAGGGGTGGGCAATACTGCACAATGTTTTGCAGCCATTGCAGATACAGTAGCGATACTTACTTTTTGAGAACATTGAAATACTTTGATTTTGACTGTGACTTCTTTATCATGAATATAATCAGATTTAGAACATGGGACAAATACATAAGTCCAAAAAACTTTTATTTTCTGGACTATATAGTGCACCAGTATGTAAGCCACACCCACTAAATTGGAAAAAAAAAAAAAAGATTTGTGTATATACAGTGAGAGGAAAAAACTATTTGAACCCCAGCTGATTTTGTAAGTTTGCCCACTAACAAAGAAATGATCAGTCTATAGTTTCAATGGTAGGTTTATTTGAACACTGAGAGACAATAATAACAAAAAAAAATCCAGAAAAATGTGTTTTAAAACGAGTTATAAATTATTTTGCCATTTTCATGAAGGAAATAAGTATTTGTTCCCCTATCGGTCAGCAAGATCTCTAGCTCCCAGGTAGATCTTATACAGGTAACGAGCTGACATTGGCAGCCCGCTCAGCTCGTTATCTGTATAAAAGAGACCTGTCCACAGCCGCACTCAATCAATCCAGATGCTAAACTCTGCACCATGGCCAAGACCAAAGAGCTTTCCAAAGATGTCAGAGACAAGATTGTGGACCTACACAAGGCTGGAATGGGCTACAAGACCATCGCCCTTTAGTGAAAACAGTTGGTGCAATTATTCACAAATAGAAGAAACATAAATTAACTGCCAATCTCCCTCGGTCTGGAACTCCATGCAAGATCTCACCTCGTGGAGTTTCAATGATAATGAGAACGGTGAGGAATCAGCCCAGAACCACTCAGGGAGGAACTTGTCAATGATCTCAAGGCAGCTGGGACCATAGTCACCACAAAAACAGTTGGTAACACACTACGCCGTGAAGGACTAAAATCCTGCTGTGCCCGCAAGGTCCTCCTGCTCAAGAAAGTCCATCTACAGGCCTGTTTGAAGTTTGCCACTGAACATCTGACTGATTCAGAGGAAGACCTGGTGAAAGTGTTGTGGTCAGATGAGACCAAAATTGAGCTCTTTGGGCATTATCGATGAAAATGTGTCCTTCAAACAAACATATGGCGCTTATTCTATGTAAACTGAAGCTAAAAGTTATTTTTGTTTTTTTCAGAAATAAATCCTGCTTATCCGCTTAGTCAAGGAAGCATTTAATTTCTGCTACTTTCTTACCTTTGCTGGATTATGGTGACCTCATTTTTGTGAATGCGTCAAAGTATCATTTAAAAAAGCTTTACACTGTTTTGCCTCTCTACTATGCGCTTCATGACTGGCTGTGGCAACGGTTTTAGCCATTGTATATTGTGTGTATGAATGTACTGTATGGTACTGTATGTATGGTATGGTATGTGAGTTGCCATCCCTGTATGTTGGCAGGTGGTCTCATTGGTTGACCTTCATTTACTGTATAAACATATTCTTGGACTCCTACCATGTTACCTCGACACATACTGTACATGCATAAATACCAATAACAGTATGCTCTGCGCTCTCAGAAAAACATACTGATGGTTGTTCCTAGAGTAGGAACAGAGTTAGGTAAGATAGCATCCCAATACGCTGCACGCTTTGCATGGAATGATCTGCACAATGACTTCAACTTATCTCAACTTGTTATGTTAAGAGAATTTAAGGCTATTTTAAAGGAAAGTGAAATGAATGAGCTTGGCCAAAGTCAGTGTTTTGAAATTGTTGAAATTGTTGAATGATGTATTATGTGTTGGGAATGCCTTTGTGTTATGCTGTCGCCTTCTGTTTAGCCAGTTCACTTATATAAAGAAAAATTTTAATCTCAGTGTGGTCCATTCCATTCCATTTTCTTCCGCTTATCCGGGTGCGGGTCGCAGGGGCAGCAGTCTCAGTAGGAAAGTCCAGACTTCCCGGTCCCTGGGGACCTCTTCCACCTCCACCGGGAGGACACCAAGGCTTTCCTAGGCCAGCTGTGAGACATAGTCCTTCCAGCGTGTCCTAGGTCTTCCCCGGGGGCTTCTCCCAACAGGGCATGCCCAAAACACCTCACCAGGGAGGCGCCCGGGAGGCATCCGGACTAGATGCCCGAGCCACCTCAACCGGCTCCTCTCGATGTGAAGGAGCAGCTGCTCTACTCTGAGCTCCTCCCGGATGGCCGAGCTCCTCAACCTATCTCTTAGGGTTGAGTCCAGCCACCCTACGGAGAAAACTCATTTCCGCCGCTTGTAACCGCGATCTTGTACCTTCGGTCATGACCCATAACTCATGACCATAGGTGAGGGTGGGAACGTAGATCGATCTGTAAACAGAGAGCTTTGCCTTCCGGCTGAGCTCTCTCTTCACCATGACGGTCCGGTACAGTGACCGCATTACTGCTGACGCTGCACTGATCTGTCTGTCGACCTCACACTCCAACCTTCCCTCACTCGTGAACAAGACCCCGAGATACTTGAACTCCTCCACCTGAGGCAAGACCTCACTCCCAACCCGGACGGTACAGTCCACCCGTTTCTGAATGAGAACCATGGCCTCAGATTTGGAGGTGCTGAGTCTCATCCCAGAAGCTTCAAGCTCAGTTGCAAACTGCTCCAGTAAACGCTGAAGGTCACAGCCTGATGAGGCCATAAGGACCACATCGTCTGCAAATAGCAGAGACGAGATCCTAAGGTCACCAAGCTGGGCTCCCTCAATACCTTGACTGCGCCTAGAAATTCTGTCCATGAAGATTATGAACAGAATCGGAGACAAAGGGCAGCCTTGGCGGAGGCCAACGTTCACCGGAAACAAGCTCGACTAACTGCTGGCAATGCGAACCAGGCTCCTGCTTCGATTGTACAAGGACCGAATGGCACGTAGAAGCGGGCCATCAATCCCGTACTCCCGGAGCACCCCCCACAGGACACCACGAGGGACACGGTCGAATGCCTTTTCCAGGTCTACAAAGCACATGTAGACTGGTTGGGCAAACTCCCACATACCCTCGAGTACCCTTGCAAGGGTGTAGAGCTGGTCCAGTGTTCCGCGACCGGGACGAAAACCACATTGCAGCTCCTCTAACCGAGGTTCGACTAACGGTCGTACCCTTCTCTCCAGCACCCTGGAGTAGACTTTCCCAGGAAGGCTGAGGAGTGTGATCCCCCTATAGTTGGAACACACCCTCCGGTCACCCTTTTTAAAAATGGGGACCACCACCCCGGTCTGCCAGTCCAGAGGTACTGTTCCTGACTTCCATGCAATGTNTTGGAACACACCCTCCGGTCACCCCTTTTAAAAATGGGGACCACCACCCCGGTCTGCCAGTCCAGAGGTACTGTTCCCGACGTCCATGCAATGTTTAAGAGGCGTGTCAGCCAAGACCGTCCTCCGACATCCAGAGCCTTGAGAAATTCAGGGCGAAACTCGTCCACCCCCAGAGCCTTGCCATTGGGGAGTGTTTTGACTACCCCAGATACCTCAGCCACGGTGATAGAACTGTCCGCGTATGTGTCCTTAGACTCTACTTCCTCTATGGAAGGTATGTCAGTGGGATTGAAAAGGGCCTAAAAGTATTCCTTCTACCGACCAACTATATCCTCAGTTGAGTTAAGCAAGCAGTCTGCACTGTAAACAGTATGACCTGGGAACCGCTTCCCCTTTCTAAGGTGTCGTGCTCAGTGGCCTCAACAAACTCTTCCTACACCCAAGTTTTTGCCTCGACCACCACCGGAGCCGTGTGCCGCCTGGCCTGCCGGTATGTGTCAGATGCTTCGGGAGTCCCGCATCCCGTCATCCATCCTTGATAGGACTCCTTCTTCAGCTTGACGGCAGCCCCCAACTCTGGTGTCCTCTATCAGGTTTGGGTCTTTCCGTCACAACTGGTACCAACTGCCTTGCGGCCACAACTGCAGCTGGCTACCTCAGCAATGGAGTAACAAAATACGGACTCAATATCCCGACCTCCCCAGGGATGCAGGCGAAGCTCTGCCAGAGGTGAAAGTTGAAGACTCAATGGACGGGAGACTCTGCCAGACGTTCCCAGCATACCCTCACTACACTTTTACGTCTATGAGGTCTGTCTGGCATCTTCCCCCGCCATCTAATCCAACTGATCACCAGGTGGTGATCAGTTGACAGCTTAGCCCCTCTCTTCACCCGCATGGTCTGGACATGCAGGCAGGTCTGATGAAACGACGATGAAAAGTCGATCATAGACCTGCAACCTTTTTTTTCATCATTGAGACACGGGTTTACTGATATTAAAATAAAAATGTATTATTATTATTAATTAGGTCCAAAATGATATAGCGTGTGTGATCACACGTCCATGTTTATAATGAATGATCCAAGCGTATGTGTGCTTGTGTGTACAGGATATCTTCAATGCTGTCATCAAACAAAATCCGTTCCTGGTTCACCAGCTTCCATGCTTCTGGAATGTTCAGCTCTCGGACCACACTCGCTCTGAGAAGTGCTACAAAGATGTGTCAGACCTTAAGGTGAGACCCTGGTTCACCGCCACACATTACACACACACACACACACACACACACACACTTTAGACATACAATACCCAGACCTGATTTCAACATGTCTTCCTAAACAAACAAAAAGTGCTTAAAATAGACAGTTGACTCGTTTGATTAATGCAGATCTGCTTCAGTCTACACATATAGTATTATAGTATACAACACATGCATTGCTGTGCATTAAATGGAAAATTTTCTATAGAATGAGGTGTTCTGCAAGCAGTGGATGCTCTGTTGATTCGGTCATAAATAGTTTGCTGTCTGTAGCAGTGATTCCCATATATTAGTGTGCTGTGTGAGATAATCAGGTTTTCCAAAGTAAAATATGTGCCTTGGCTCAGTCAAAGTTGGTGAGCACTGGTTTATAGCTTTTATTGTGAAGCTGCGGTTCAAGCACCACTGGTGGTACATGGGCTCCATCTAGTGGTATTCAGAAACAAGAGAGTTTTTTTTTTTTAATAAAACGCAATTTTATACAAATGTGTATGGAAATAGTTGTACAACTGCAAATGTATTAACCAAATATTGGTTGAAATTGAAATCAGATTAAAATTATTTAGCAACACTGGCATGGAAAGAGGAGTTCTGAGCTTTCACAGTGAGATTCGTCGAGACCATTAGAAATGATATTTCTTATTTTGACCAGTGATTCATTTTGTTCATTCGTGACCACTTGTTACCAGGCAGCATTCACAGGGCTCAACCATAACTGCCCGGCAGGCCAATAAAAACGTTTTTGTACATTAAAGATGCAAAAACCCATCTAATGGAGGTTACAAGTTATATCTGATGTGTTATAAATAACAAAGCAAATGAGGGAAATATCTAATAATATGTCTTCTTGAATAACAAATATATTCTTTAAAGTCTGCCAGGGGCCAAATGTTTTTTGCTTATACTGTATGTGCCTTGGGATTGGCTGGTGACCAGTCTCAGTGAAACTCGACTCTCACCCGAAAAGACAGCTGGGTTAGGCTCCAGCGTACCTGCGATCCCATGACAAGCGGTACAGAAAATGGATGGATGGACGCCAATAAAAAATGAGCTGTGGGCAGAAACTGGCCCAGGGCCGCACTTTGGAAACCCTTGCACTAGCCAGTAACAATTGTGCACTATTTTGCACACTGCATTAATTGCACTATATGGAGTACAGTTTTGAATGCAAGATAAAACCACTGCCAACTGGTCGGGCACTGCACCTAATGCAGAGTTGCCGCAACATTAATGATCATAATAAACAAATTTGTTACGTTATTTTCCACATTATGAAGCACGGACCAAACTTCAGTATCGGTAAGGGAGGAATGAGGTCGCACTTTAAACGAGTCCATATAGTTGCACTAAAGCACTTTTTTCCGGCTCATTCATGGTCGTCCAAGCAGGCTTAAGCAGAGTCGGCATCAGTCAGGATAACAAAGTTGGAACAAAAAGGAACTTAAGCATGTGGTTCTCTTCAGCAATAAAGCGGAGCAACTTGTCAAGTGTCTCTCCTCCTCCTGCCTGCAATACACAAATAAAATCAATCCTGCTTTCGCTGCCGAGCAACTTCAAAGTGATCCATAATGCAGATTTTATATGTTCTTCACATGTAATCAGCTCAGGGCCTCTTGATTTTATGCACAACATAGTTTATACTTTATCTATTAATTCATTTTTCATCACTTTTCATCGCAGTTTTTCATAGTCAATTTGCAACATTTGTGTGGCTAATTCTGGTGTAGGTGAAACATATTCTTGGCTGGGTCGTTGTTCTAGACCTGAGACACCTTGGAGATTGGCTCAAATGTCCTCTCACATGATTGTGCAAGTAAAGTTACCTTGAAGTAATAACAGGATTGGACAGGTGTTGTGTTCCAATTCAACCACATGAAAATACAGTTTAAAAAATAGTCTGTGTGCAAGTTTTGTATTGTGCTATTTAAAGCACACCAGCGCAAATGTCACAAACAAGTTTTTCAAATGTCCTGCCATTGATTGGCAGCACGCGCATACAGAGTGACTCATGCACACACACACACACACACACACACACACACACACTTTGTCACCCCGATTATTGAATGTATAACAATGCAGTGGAACCCATTTATGTGAAAAAGCTAACCATTGCTTGCACAAAGGATTTTTGTTGACTTGGGTTTTCTCCATCTGTGCATTTTATTTTTATTTTGCTGTTTTCTCCTTTGGTAATTTTCTTACACGTCTTGACTAAATTGACAATTTTTGTATAAAAAAATCAGTTGATTCATTGTGTTAGTTGCGGCGGTAGAATCCAGCATTGTGCTGCCAGGCTTTTATTTTGACGCTTACTTTGCACTGAACAGGAAGTTGCTGCAATGCTGTGGCACTAGACCAGTGCTTCTTAAATAGTGGGGGGAGCCCCCCTGGGTGGCGACGCGGTGAACTGTCAGGGAGGCTGGGAGTACTTTCAAAGTTAGTTCAAACCTGCCAACATGTACACATTTATTGTACTCAACTTGCAATTTGACTCTTGAATATGTATGCTTCACAGCTCTCCATTTTGTTGCATTTTCCTGGTTTCAGTTTCAAGTTCAGTCTGTACAATACAGACAAATCAATGGATATTATCAGTTTCTCAATATAAATTGGGGGGGGGTATGACAAAAAATAACTGCGAACCACTGCAGTAGACAGTAAGAAGTTCTGTAGCGGTCGTCGTTTCAGGGGTAGTGGAAAAAGTTAACTAATCGACTTTTTGCTGCTCACCTTGTCTGACCAGGTCATCCACTGGAACTCTCCCAAGAAACTACGCGTCAAGAACAAGCACGTGGAGTTCTTCCGTAATCTCTACCTAACCTTCCTGGAATACGACGGCAACCTGCTGCGACGAGAGCTGTTCGGCTGCCCCAGTGAGGCCGATCACAACAGCGAGAATGTGAGTGCACGGCGTGGTGATAAGCAAACTATTGAAATGCAGCGGTGGTAGAGTGGTTGTGTGAGAGCAGCTGTGACAGCAGGCTCGACTGCATTCATGAGGTTCTCGGCTAAAACGCAAGGTAGGTCACGCTTCAGTCATGTTTTATGTATAAGGTGGCTATTGAATCGGTAATGTTTTTGACGCTGAAGGGTTTTGTTGTCTGCATGAGCATCATTTATTAGGGAGTGAATGCACAGAGTAATAATCATTCCTTTGTGCCGAATGAAATGGCTGCGCCAACCTCACTGTTCTGTAACAAGGTTCCGTGAAGGATGTCTTTTGTCAGCACCAGTATGTTTCCTATTTATCAAGGGAATCAGTTTGAACGAACAAATTAATTGGGAAAAATGTCTATTTAAACAGCAGTAAGGAACATTTGTTTTACCATACTGTATACATTAGGCAATGTTGTAATTACCATTTGAATTCCTTAACCATCATACAAGTATTTAAATAAGTTAACTCTCGATGTTCAGCTGTTGCAATAAACTAACACACTAATCTCCTTTTTTTTAGGATATGAAAAAATATGAAAAATTGTCCAAAGTGCGGCGCAGGGGCCATTTTTAGCTCACACTTCAATTTTTATTAAAAAATAAAATATTCATTATTCATAAGTAGGGCTGTCAAAAATACCCTTAACGGCAAAAATTAATGTATTTCATTTATGTTGAAGTATTTAGCATAGGTAAAACAAGCATCATGGCAATTTTGTGGTACCTTAAACGGGCTTTTTGGTATAATTCTGAAATGCAGATTATTCTTCAGTTTTGGGTAACCTTTCCCTTTTTAATAACCCCTAGTAATTCACCATTTGCCTTTTGTATTATTTCAAGCTATTCATAGGATTTTAACAAGTTCAATTTCAATAAATAACTGGAAAGTTGGACCGGTTGTGTATCTCCAACTCACAAACACATCTATCCATTTGTCTTGGGAACAACACTTTGTCCTTCTCACCACACTATTGCGGAGTGCATTCAGGGACACTCCAAATTCCGAACATCACAACGTATATATTATGCGTGTACGTGTGGTCTTAAAAAATAAATAAATAAATGAATTAAAAAAAGATGACAACATAAAATAATAAGTGGATGATGTAATCAGCATTTAAGTGTGCTCAGAAATCCCAGATCCCAAATTCACTAAAAACATGTTCATGTAACTTAAATTACTGTCTTTAAACGCAACATATCCCTGTTATTGCTCCCAGTAACAATTATTGTCAATCAATCTTTTATTTCAGACTCCAGTGGGTCCATATAAAACCAAACAACAACAAACACAAAAAAGTGTACTTATTGTGATTCAAATGTTCTGCTAAGAGTAAATAGTCATTTTATATTTTATAGGCTGACATGTTTTCCGACATGTGTGGCATCCTTTAGCATGATGTACATTTTCAGTTCATCTGGAGCTATCAATACATACAAATATAAATAATTCTGTTCTGCTATTTATCTTCCTGTTCATAAAATATAGCCCAAATGGGCATACACACATTTGCAAATTGTGATGAATCATAATTAAGTCATTTGACAACGTTGAATAATCTGATTAGCAATTTGAATCATTTGACAGCCCTGTTAGATATCTAATTTGACATGGATGTTTTCTTCAGGTAGCTTAGCATACTGTATATTATCCTACATTGGATTGATTTTCGGATGTTTATGTATCACCATGGTCACGATCTTTAACACAACCACATTAACACAAATATGTAAAGCTTTTAAAGTTGTAAACCAAGCTGCAATTAAAATTAGGCCATACCTTCCAGTACAATTATAAACAGTGTCCAAAATTATTACAACGCCTCACAGATTTAAAAATATTGACTTTTTTTGTCCATGATTTCATCCCACAATGTTCATGAAAAATGCAAATGGTTGCTCTGAGCACAGGTGAAGTCAGTCCTACTGTTTTTATCCACGCTTGACTTTAATATTCCGTGTGTCCAACTTTTGCATAACACCAAAACATGTGTCAATATAGTTCCTGACAACTTCAACACCAATTTTATCCCATGCCTTCTGCAAGTCAAGCCCAGCCAAAGACTGACTTTGTTTTTGCACAAAGACAGCAGTTTTGTCCTTTTTTCTAATGTTTTTGTTGTTTGTTTTACCACTTTCCACTTTCTTCTTGTAAATGTTTTCCTAAATTATTTATTCCTTTGTTTCCGTAATATTTGAGCATGCTAAAAAATTTTTTCCCTTACTATTGCAAATAAATGCTACTAAAATGATATTTTAAGCTCACAACTTTTTTCTCTTAATGACCTTATTCTTGTAAACCTACTGATGATTTTTCATTGTTTACAGTTTTTTTGTTTGTTTTTATTTGTTTTCTTGATAACTTATGTTTGTAGAATGTACTGTGGGTCAATAAAGTCACAGCCACGGGCCACAAATGGCCCTCGGGCCGCACTTTGGACCACCACTGGGCCACTGCTATTGATCCTGACTCCAACGTTACCATTTTTCCCCGCTTTCAGCTCCAGAAGACACTGTCTGAGTTGGACGAAGACGATCCATGCTACGAGTTCCGTCGGGAAAGATTCACCGTCCACAGAACGCACCTTTACTTCCTCCACTATGAGTACGAAGCCAGCCCTGACAACACGGACGTCACGTTGGTCGCCCAGCTCTCCATGGACAGGTACCGTTTCACACTTTTCACCAAAAGAAACAATAAAAGCGTCAGATTTGCGCTTAAGGAAATATTTTGGGAATAAATAAATACGAGGGCACATTGGCCACACAGTCAGGAGATCTGGAAGACCTGGGTTCAAATCTCCGTTGGGCATCTCTGTGTGGAGTTTGCATGTTCTCCCCGTGCGTGTGTGGGTTTTCTCCGGGTACTCCGGTTTCCTCCCACATTTCAAAAAACATGCATGTTAGGTTAATTGGTGACTCTAAATTGTCCATAGGTATGAATGTGAGTGTGAATGATTGTTTGTCTATATGTGCCCTGCGATTGACTGGCGACCAGTCCAGGGTGAACCCCACCTCCCGCCCAAAGCCAGCTGGGATAGGCTCCAGCATCCCCGTGACCCTAATGAGGATAAGCAGCATAGAAAATGGATGGATGGATGGATAAATACGATCACTGGCTTGCAAACGAAAGCCCTTTCGTGAGTCATAAGTTCTGGTGAGGTATCAACATGACAAGTGTATGATTATTACTGTGCCACCTGACGACTCACTAGAAAACCAAAAAAGAGCATTTGTGGCCACTTTGGTCCACATTGGTGCTGCTCAGATCCCCTCAAATGAATGATGTTGCAGAAAGCAGTAAAACGGTCTTACTCTGAGTATTATTCTGCGGCATGTGTGCTGCCGTATTATTGCTTTAATTAGGCCCGTGGTGGATCTGTTGGGGGAGGTATTGGCATTCCAGAAAAGAATCGGTGTTTTAAACATGCTGACTGAATGCCAAATGTGCTGTTGGGTTATCGGAGCAGGAAGCATGCAGGAAGACAGATGGACATGTGTGGTTGAGCAAATGAGCTCATTCTGGCTTTTAGGAAAAAAAGCTTTGCATGTTTTAACACTAAGACCAGCAAAAACAGTAGTTGTAGTTGAAGTTTGACTTTCGAGTACCGTGAGAGATCATCTGTTGTGCTGCAAGAAATTCTAGCAATTATTCAAGAACAATTTTTGACCCTCTACCTGTACCAGTGACGTATAGAGACAGAATTAACTGTTCTTCCACTCACCTCTGTGTCACCTCTCTGCGTTATTAGAGCCCTCTAGACACAAAAAACATTAGCCAATTTAGTAGCTGTGTGTCACAGTAAATGTGTTCCGTGTGGAGGACATTCAATGACACGTCATGATTAATTAATTAATATATGTTTTAAAAAAGGGCCGCGCGGTGGATGAGTGGGGTAGCACATTGGCCTCACGGTCAGGAGGTTCAGGGTTCGAATCTCAGTTGGGCATCTCTGTGTGGATTTTGCATGTTCTCCCCGTGCGTGTGTGGGTTTTCTCCTGGTACTCCGGTTTCCTCCCACATTCCAAACACATGCACGTTAGGTTAATTGACGACTCTAAATTGTCCATTAGAGTGTGAATGTTTGTTTGTCTGCCCTGCGCTGACTGGCGACCAGTCCAGGGTGTACCCCGCCTCCTGCCCAAAGTCAGCTGGGATAGGCTCCAGCATCCCCGCGACCCTAATGAGGATAAGCAACATAGAAAATGAATGAAGGAATGAATGTTTTGAAAAACATATATTAAGGATGACTGCATAACTAAGTGTGTGCTTTGGCGGTGTGCAGGCTTCAGATGTTGGAGGCCATCTGTAAGCACTGGGAAGGGCCCATCAGCTTGGCGCTGTACCTGTCAGACGCCGAGGCTCAGCAGTTCCTGCGCTACGCTCAGGGCTCCGAGGTGCTCATGAGCCGTGGCAACGTAGGCTACCACATCGTCTACAAAGAGGGACAGTTCTACCCGGTCAACCTGCTGCGGAATGTCGCAATGCGGCAGGTCAACACACCTTACATGTTCCTGTCCGACATCGATTTCTTGCCCATGTATGGCCTCTATGAGTATCTCAGGTAAGACCAATGTATGCATTCATGACGACCATTTGATTTTTTACATATTATGCATGGAGCAATAGTGAAAAGCGTTTGTTGACATTTGCAGGAAGTCGGTTGTTCAACTAGACATGGCCAAAACCAAGAAAGCGCTAGTGGTGCCAGCGTTTGAGACGCTGCGCTATCGTCTGTCCTACCCCAAATCTAAAGCGGAGCTGCTCTCCCAGCTTGACATGGGAACCCTTTTTACATTCAGGTAAACGACTCCAACTGCCATAAATGCCCTAAATTTAGCCCAGGCGTTCATTTACCCTAACTAAAAAAAGGACGGGAAATATTTACAAAACTTGAAACCTAATAACACAACTTTATTTTTGTTTTACTTTAACTCCCATTCATTTTTCAAAAGACATTCCCATCCATTACCAGCCATTTTAAACCAGTTTGACTGATCTTTCAAGGCACCCAGAATATCGTGTTCTAAGCCCAAATAAGCATGGACCATACCAAAGGAAAGATGAGACTCCATCCATCACAAGTTTGGGATTGGATGTTTGGGTTATGAAAAAGCATAATTCCGTCGTTGGTATTGAATGAGTTAACGGTGATTTGAAAACGTCTTCATTATAAGTCAAGTGTCGTTACGTCGTCATCCAGTTATTAATGCTGGCACTGATTAGAAACCTTGGTGGCTATTTCTATAAAGGAGGGGTGTCCAACATGCGGCCTGGACAAAAATTCATTTAACAAAACAAATGAGCAGTAATTTTACAATAATAAAGTGAAAATATTCATAATTCTGTAATCGTCACAATTTTGGAGTTAAAATGTTTCCATTCTATAATGAGGAAAGAGCTATAATAATATGGGAATTAAGAAAAGCCAAGCAGCCAAAATGGGGTTCATACAGTCCAAATAGGCTTTTTCACCAACAGTATATCACCAAGCCGAGACGCGGTTCTTTCTTGAAATATGTCTTAAGTGTCCCTTGCCTCCTTTAACTTTTCGTATGCACCCTCAGTGGATAAAGTTTGGGCACCCCTGTTATAAAGCACACACCCGGCGACAATAGGAGACTTAATGGAATCGAGCGGGGGTGTCAAAGTCGTGCCACGGCGGGCCGAGACACTGCGGCTTTTCTTTTCAGCAGGTGAATTTAATGATCAACACCTCCTTGGGTTGAGGTGAAGGAGCCCATCAATCAGATCACCAGCTGGAGGAACTGGTTGGGGATGAAAATCTGCGGCGTCTCGGCCCACCAGGGCACGAGTCCGACACCTGTGGAAAGAGGCTTTAACTGGAGCGTTTCTGACAATGCAACAACTTTCCATCATTTGTAACTGGTATAAAGCTGTAAAAGAACTGTTGATTA
The DNA here is from genome assembly GCA_024372805.1 of Oostethus manadensis. Lineage (NCBI taxonomy): Eukaryota > Metazoa > Chordata > Actinopteri > Syngnathiformes > Syngnathidae > Oostethus > Oostethus manadensis. The sequence continues at coordinate 1,057,057 of QODF01000008.1, forward strand.
TGTCATCCTTACACGTTGCCTGAAAAAATGTATAATTCACAATGCAATGCGAGAAGGGAACACATCAAGACAGTAAATTGACCCCCCCATAAATATTTCTCGCACACACCAGGTACCATGTGTGGACCAAAGGCCACGCACCAACTAACTTTGCCAAATGGCGGACAGCCACCACACCCTACAAGGTGGAGTGGGAGGCGGACTTCGAGCCATACGTCATGGTGAGAAGGGACAGCCCCGAGTATGACCGCCGCTTCGTGGGCTTCGGCTGGAACAAGGTGGCACACATCATGGAGCTGGATGCGCAGGCAAGACACACGCCTACACTTGAACTAGCCGCGTGATATGCAGTTACAATGCGTACTGCAATATTAATAACAGTTATAACACAGGTGGGATGCATGAAAAATGCTGGAAAGTACCAAGTGACGTATCGACCCGAATGGAGGGTGGTATTAATTGTTTACTTACTAATTGTTTACTTACTAATTGTTTACTTACTAATTGTTTACTTACTAATTGTTTACTTACTAATTTAATAAAGCAATCATTTATGTTAAAAATTAAATTCCGGCTGCTGGCTTTGTTCTTTTTACTTTTCCACCAGGTAGTGCTACTTTTTCCCATTCAAAGCATGCAGCAACATTTTTCACCTTTTACTGGATTCTGCCAGGATTAGTTTGGGGTTTGTATATTCTCAATAAAAAATAAGTCATATGCAATATGCATATTTCAGGCATAAGTAGAAAAAAATGTATATGAGACAAGTACCAATATAAGTGTAAAATAATAAACATCTTAACTGCTTCCCATCATGCATTGCTTTGCTTTACTGGAAAACATGCTGACCACCACACACTGTTGACAGTTTTACTTATTCAACTGCAATGATGGCCTGTGTCCACCGGATGGGGCCCTCTGGTGCTTCCCACCATGCATTGCCCTCCGGTGGAGACAGGCCATGATTGCAGCTAAATGAACAGTGCGTGGTGGACGGCCTGCTTCCAAGCAAAGCAATGTATGATGGGAAGCTGTTAAGATAGTTTTATTATTATTAAGTTGCTGTGTAAAGAAATTTAGTGAAATATTTTTACCTACCTTTTTTTGTGTTAAGTTGCTGTGTGATGATTTTAGCGTTCTTTGCAAGATGACACCGTGAGTCATGCTGTTATAGCGAGTAATTACCTGGGATTTCGGATGGGTTGATGAGCTCCTTGTGAGTTTTGTTAGAGCTCATGATTGGCTCCTGCCAAATAACGCCTCAGGGACACGTGCGCGCCATAATATGCCATTTTATGAAGTGCACTTGTGTGCTTTTTAGTCCGGTAAGGCGTAGATATGTTTTCCATGTCTGTAGTTCTCGCTAAATTTAGTGGGTGCAGCTTTTATACAGGAAATTACGGTACTTCGAAAAGTCTGGTTTGTTAAAGGTGCAAAAAATATATAAACAGTATAATTCTTTTACAACAGTTTTTTTTTTACTATGTATCAACTATAAATGGCTTATTGGAATAAAATGGCCCCTTAATGCATGCTTGTCTTTCTCATCTCTTCGCAGGAATACGAATTTGTGGTCCTGCCCAACGCGTACATGATCCACATGCCCCACGCGCCCAGCTTCGACATCACCAAGTTCCGCTCCAACAAGCAGTACCGGGTCTGCCTCAAGACCCTCAAGGAGGAGTTCCAGCAGAATATGTCGCGGCGCTACGGCTTTGCCGCACTTAAATACATGACGGCCGAAAACAACAGCTAGCCCCCGCCCACGCTGCAGACCCTCACACCCCTCCCCATGAATGAGGACACTATAGTGGCGTAGGTGGGGAGGGGTATGAGGTGCAGCTCAGAAACCAAGATGGTGGAATAAATCAAGATGTTCTTTCAAACTCTGCTGGACCATCCAGGAACTAGTCACCTCCACTCGGACGTGAAATAAGCAGCGGCGCCCCCTGCTGCACTTTTAGGCTTAATGCTGCGCGTGCATGTGTGTGACAGTACATGCAGGTGGGTGCTTGTGGTGGAGCGGCACTGCAGGGAGTGCGTTGAGTTTGCATCCAAGTGCCATGAGGAGCAGCATTTGGATGACACCTTATCACGGCGGTGAGACAAATCGGTAAAGATTGAGGTGAGGGCCGTATGGAGACCACCGGGCTAGCCAATCAGCTGCTGCGGATACAAATCTCAATCCATCCTTCCATGTTTTTGTGTGAATTCTGAATCAAAGCGCCATCTTTCTCTCTTTTTTGCAAATTCTTGCCTCTAGTTTGATGACATTATACTGTAGTAGTATATAGAATTTCATAGTATAATGATGAAGTATCCATGCCTGCCAGTGGCTGCATCTAATACCTCACTTTATTAAAGCAATTACTAAAACCCCAAGATTGCAAAAAATCCAGATCCAAATCCTATTACGTCACCTGAATAGTAGAGGTAGGCGATACTGCAAATGTTATCAGTTTGATAGCAAGTAAATAAGAGCCATTATTGGCACAACCGATGCTTTTGACTTTTTCAAGATCCTTGAATAATTTGGTTTTTTGTGGGGTTTTTTACCTTTAATTTTTTTATCGTTATTATTCGTCCCGATATTTGCATCGATCCGGCCACCCCTACAAAATGGTGCTGTAAATTTTGCCACATCGTTACAACCATACCGAAAGAAACTGCCTTTACAAAGATGCTAATGCTTATTTTTAAGACACATTCATTTAAAAATATGTTTATGATGGGGATGGAGCTTTGCATTTTTTATTACTTTTTTTTTTGAAAATCAGGGATAATAATGAGCTAAATGAACAACGTATTTCCTTCAGCTTGAGTATTTTGTCTGCTAAAAATGTTTTTATTTGTGCTTGAACTTTAAGCGTGCTGACATTTGTTGTTTTTTTTTTGTTGTTGTTTTTGCTGTTGTGAAACTAGAGGCCTCTTTCTCCTTTTCCTCCAACCTCTCAGTGCAAGAAGGAGATTGGCGTGTGTTTGTATACGATGTATAGTGTGTGTGTATGTGTGTGTGTGTTTGTAGGGGGCTGCAGTGTGCAAGTAGGTTGACTGTGTTGATTGATGCTGCTACTGGAATAAAAGGAAAAAGTGTCAAACTTGAGGATTTTTTATTTGTTGCCATTGTCATGGAAACACAAACTTTTCTCACGGCTTATTTTGAGTATATAAATTTCAATGCTTCTCAAAAATCAATGAAATTAAAATTTAGTTGCGAAAATGTGGCTTGGTAAAAAATATTGCATATGTGTATTGTATATTAAATTATTGTTTGTTAGATATTTTCTCTTTTTTAATTTGCAAAAGAAAAAACAAAATTATGCAATATATATATGTACGTAGTACCATTTTTTTCTTGAATAGCATGAGAAAATGTATCCAAAATTTTGAAAGGTACTGTTGAATTATATTTAATTTGTAATACCCGTAAATATAAAATTGTGCAGAAATAAATAAACATTACCAGACACGAGTTAGGACATTTTCTCATTCAATAGCAGGAGAAATAGTGCCGAAAAATGTGAATGGTACTGTATATTAGACTATAAATTAATTTAAATAAAAAAAATGTGAGTACAATTTAAAAAGACTCAAAATTGATCTAATTGAATAGCATGGGCAAGTGTCTAATCCTTTGGTATTGCAAATATCTCTGATAGAATTATTTTGTTTGTTTGTTTGTTTTTTACATTACAACAGTGGTACTGAGATTGCTGAGAGTTTTGATTTAATATTCATTGTTCTCAAAGTAACCTCATCAGTAAGGACCTTATATTTAGACCACAACCTAGTTCATCTGTTCGTTCCCCAGTCCCTAACAGTCCCCAGTGGAGCTGTCCCTTTAGCTTATTTTACTGCAAGTCCCAAAGCACCACTTCTTTAATCAGGGAGTCTTTTTAAGGATTTTTCTTTTAAGAAGAGAAGATTTTTGTGAACTTATCAGTGTAAAGATCAAAAATTTTCTCTTAAAAGTACCGTCATCCATAAAGTCTGGACGTATTGCTTACCAGACCTGTAGACTCAAAACTAAACTAATTTATTTATTAATTTGTTATTCCTTTTAGTTTACATTTTATAACACTACTTTTTCATAGTTTTATAAATTGAAGTAAAAAAAAAAACATTTTCATTAATGAATTACAATTGGAACCAAATGTTGTAAATAATAGCAGTCCAGTGTGACTAACCAGATGAAGTATTGTTAGTATATTTTTATTGCTACATGGCAAACAAGTTACCAGTAGGTGCAGTAGATTCTCAGAAAGCAAACAAGTTACCAGTAGGTGCAGTAGATTCTCAGAAAGCAAACAAGTTACCAGTAGGTGCAGTAGATTCTCAGAAAGCAAACAAGTTACCAGTAGGTGCAGTAGATTCTCAGAAAAAAAAACACCCAGCATTCATGATATGCACGCTCATAAGGCTGTGCTATTGGTTATTAGTTGAAAGGGGTGTGCTCCAAAAAATAGCAGTGCGGCATTCAATCAGTGATCAATTTTGTGAAAACACAGGTGTGAATCAGGTGGCCGCTATTTAAGGATGAAACCAGCACTTGGTGTAGTTATTTGGAGAGAGCAGCAGGCGGGGTGCCCTTTACCACTTGGTGACCAGACCTTCAGACAGGTGACCCTTGTGTGGGAGTAGTGGCGGTCCATGATGCGAGCCAGACCAAAATCCCCAATCTTCAGCACCAGGTCCTCTGTGTTGACAAACAGGTTGGCAGGCTTGAGGTCACGATGGTGCACATTGGCAAAGTGGATGTACTTGAGTCCGCTGAGGACTTGGTACATGAAGAGCCTCGCTCCAGCACCTGACACAGGTCAGTCTCCATGTACTCCTGCACTATGTAGACTGAGTTGACCTCAGTCAGGGACAACACATCCTCAGTTAATCTGCGACCGCTGAAGCCTAAAGTTTCAAAAACCTTTACTATGTTGTCACAGTCCAGGCGGACCGCACGGTGGTCGAGCAGGTAGCAGATTGGCCTCACAGTCAGGAGGTTCAGGGTTCGAATCTCCGTTGGGCATCTCAGTGTGGAGTTTGTATGTTCTCCCCGTGCGTGTGTGGGTTTTCTCTGGGTACTCCGGTTTCCTCCCACATTCCAAAAACATGCATGTTAGGTTCAATGGCGACTCTAAAATTGTCCATTAGAGGGTGAGTGTGAATGTTTGTTTGTCTATATGTGCCTTGCAATTGACTGGCGACCAGTCCGGGGTGTACCCCGCCTCCCGCCCAAAGTCAGCTGGGATAGGCTCCAGCATACCGGCGACCCTGAGGATAAGTGGTATAGAAAATGGATGGACCAGCACTTGTTAAAACATGCATTTCTATTGGGTCGTCCAAGATATTTTTCATAAGAACAACGTACTTTAATTAAAAGGTTGATTGGTGTGGAGAAAACTTATGAAGAGGTGCAAATAAATGTCAGCTGTTCAGCTAAAATGATCTTAAAATGGAGAGCAAAACCAGAGACAGGTGGCAGAAAACAAAAGACAACTATCAAAATGGATCGAGGAATAACCAGAATGGCAAAGGCTCAGCCAATGACCAGCTCCAGTATGATCAAAGACAGTCTGGAGTTACCTGTAAGTATTGTCAGAGTTAGAAGACGTCTATGTGAAGCTTATCTTTTAACAAGAATCCCCCGCAAAGTCCCTCTGTTAAAAAGAAATAGTCATGTGCAGAAGAGGTTACAATTTGCCATAGAACACAGGTCATGTTGTCTCGTGCTGAAGAGGACATGGCCTTGAAATGGGTGTTTCAATAAGACAATGACCCCAAACACACTAGTAAACCAGCAAAATCTTATTTTATGTTATGTTATGGAGTGGCCAGCCCAATCCCCGGACCCTAATAATCCAATCGAGAACTTGTGGGGTGACATCAAAAATGTTAAAACCAAGAAATGTTATTGAACTGTGGGATGTTGTTAAAGAATCTTGGAGAGGAATAACAGCTGAAAGGTGCCACACGTTGGTTGTCTCCATGCCACACAGATGTGAAGCAGCAGCACAAAAAATGTGGTCATGCAACTAAACATTAGTTAAAATAAAATAGCAGCGTCTGTTTATTGGTCACAAAAAATCTCAATCTAAGGATTCACAGGATTGCCAAATCCTAGAAAACAAAAACGTTTGCACAAAATAGTTTTGAGTCTGTAAAGTCATCAGCAGACACCGCTATATTTTTGAACACACCCTTTCAACTAATTGCCCGATTGCCCAGCCTTGCGATTGAGTTGTATACAGTGAGAGGAAACATGATATTTTTGCAGCAGTTTTTGGGAAGCGGACATTATTTGTCATTAGGGGCAAGTGTGTGAGCGAATTTTAGGGGGAGGGTTGTGCTAAAGAGGTTCCATCCAGAACATCTCCGAGCTAAAGAGCCATCTGCTTAGATGTTTAATGTGGTAGTCTCTGGCAGCCTCAGCAGCTCCCTTCCATCTCAGGCCAGCTGCGGTTTGAAGTTGCTCTTCAAACGTTAATCACCGTGGATTTCATTAACGCTCCCCAGAAGTCCCAAATTTAATTTATCCACAGGGCCTTTGTTACAACTGGGGACTTTCAGCCAGGAAAGAAACTCAAGTCGAGGCCCCAGTCCTCCAGTCTTTCCACCCAGATACGCAAGATAAGAGGAGACTATACAAGCCAAATAGTTTGGCACCTACACGATTCAGTTTTTACCACGTTAAGCTGGACAAAAATTGTATGTTGGTTCTTTACTGACCCCCAGTGGCCTTTTATTGTACAGCAGCTGCAGAAAGCAACCAACAGGCTTCAATGAACATCGTTTTTTTCTCACTGTGTATGTATTAGGGCTGTTTACTTTAATAATGATTTGGAGTGCATGAAAAAATTTACCAAACAGAACCAATTTTGTAATAGTGGCGAGGAGCAAACTGCTCAGCTAGCAATAAAGGAAAGCCATCATCCACAATCCTTATGTGAGACATGACCACAAATGTCTTTCTCTTTTCTGTGTGTTCTGAATATATAAAAACATAAAAAAGAGGCAGCTAAGAATGCACATAATGGGACACACCTATTCCGCCCAGAAAGCCCCCTGAAACAACCTTCCAAAACACCAACAACGCCCCATTTACACGATGTTACACGATTGTCCATTAGAGTGTGAGTGTTTGTTTTTCTATATGTGCCCTGCAATTGATTGGCGACCAGTCCAGGGTGTACCCCGCCTCTCGCCCAAAGTCAGCTGGGATAGGCTCCAGCATACCCGCGACCCTAATGAGGATGAGCGGTATAGAAAATGGAGGGATGGATGGTTGGGAGGAAACTGGAGTACCGGGAGCAAACATGCAAACGCCATACAAATATTATACATACGTAATACAACAACTGAATTAAGTGAACAATACGTTATTAATTACAATTGATATGTTTCTGTTTATGATGTGCATTTTTGCCTCAAGACTTTAGGGACCGTGTCCTGTTTTTTCCCCTGGATCTTGAGCACATGTAAACTTTGAACCCAAGGTCGCCCTGTGAAATCTCCAAAAGTGTGTGAGTGGACGCTGTACCACCCGACACACAGAACAATGTTTACTCTGTTCTGAAACGTGAGCGCAGCCGTGCAGCCGGCGAACAAGCGCGCAAGCACCCGCTCGCTATAACATGGACATATTTGCACATGCGGCCTGTTTGTCCTACTCTACCTGGGGAAATGCACATGGACTGCACACTGCAGCCCGCTGCGGTGTTTGGGTGCATGCAAACACTTTTGCCATTTTGTATGTCAAGAAGAAGGGAGGAGACATTTTAGGAGTTTCTAGCTGAGTTGGTTGATCTTTTCGAACCAGTAAGTCATATTTTGCCTTCCTAATAGTAAAACTGCTGAACTGGATTTCTTGTTTGGAAAACGAATGTTCTTCCGGAGCAAGTAAAAGCCCTGTCATTCCTATCTACATTGTCAATGCTGTAGACGACACAAAATGTCGTGTGGTCCATCAGCATCATCTGCTGCAGTAACAAAAAAAATTGCAACCAACAAACTTTCTAGGCCCCGGTGACAATTATCACTGAGTGTGTCTTTAAGTGAAGTTTAGGTCCCTTACTGTACTGCATACTAATGTGCTGACATGATGCAGAAAGATGTGATCTATTGATTGATTTTGACATGATTTATTGCTGTTATTGTCGTTAACAATAATACATAATTCCTACTATAACAAATACAAATATATTTTAAAAATAATTAGTATTGATGTATTGTTTCTATATGTATTTGTTCATTCTCCACTCCTAAATATACAAATGGTCATCCCACAGGGCTCTATACTCAAACCTTTGCTGTTTAGTCTCTTTATCCGTGATTTGTCAGAAGTGTCAGTTGCCAGCCAACGATGCAGTGCTTTACGCACCCTCCGAGACACCAGAGCAGGCTGCTGATGCCCTACCCACATCTTTGGTTGAGATCAGGCACTGGCTCAGTAAAAATCAGTAGGTGCTCAATCTTTCAAAAACTATGTCAACCCAGAACAGAGATTTCATATCAATGTACAAAATGGCAAAAATGCAAACTGTGCCAGAATTTAAATACCTTGGATTGGTGCTCGCACGCCAACTATAATTCAATAAGCATATAAAAGAAATCTCAAAAACTATACAAAATAACCTAAATTGCTTTAAATGAATCAGACATTACATACCACAGCAGACTGCCCTGCTGCACATGCGTGCTATGATATTTGCACATATCGCATACTGCATGACAGTTTGGGCTCAAGCGGCTCCCACTGCCACCAAACACATTTGTTACCTGTATAATGAAACTTAAAATAATGGGTCAAAAAGAGTCAGGTACCACGATTGCCACATCCTCAAAAAACATAACTTACTAAGCTCTGAAATCTCTAGTGGTTTGGTGAATAAATAACATAGCACCCAAGCCACTCAGTCGATTTGTTGAGACAAAACAGCAACAGACTCACCAGAAGCTCCTCAAACCATAGTTGCAAAATTCTATTCTTCAGGACAACTTTCGGACGGTCGACCTACTACAAGAGCTGGAAACTCTTCAACTCACTGCCATTAGAAATAAAATTCATCTCTGATCTTAAGATGTTCACACGTACAACAAAAACCTGGTTAAAGAAACGACAAAACTGTACTCATCTTTGAATACCGTGTAGAGTGAGTGACGACATTTTCTTCTTTTTTCCTTTTGGCCTATCCCTTCAAGGGTCGCCATAGCGAATCAATTGCCTTCTGCATCCTCTTTTTTTGCGGCATCTACCTTCATGTCCTCTTTCACTACACCCATAAACCTCCTCTTTGGTCTTCCTCTAGGCCTCCTGCCTGGCAGTTCAAAACTCAGCATCCTTCTACCAACATATTCACTATCTCTCCTCTGGACATGTCCGAACCATCTCAGTCTGGCCTCTCTGACTTTATCTCCAAAACCTCTAACATGTGCTGTCCCTCTGATGTGCTCATTCCTAATCCTGTCTATCCTGGTCACACCCAAAGAGAACCTCAGCATCTTCATCTCTGCTACCTCCAACTCTGCCTCCTGCCTTTTCCTTAGCGGCACTGTCTCTAGACCAGGGGACTTTTGAATGTGAAGGCCACATAACTTTTCCCCTCTCTGATGGGGGGGCCGGGGTCAGTTTGTAACTGAAAAAGTGTGACGATCGCAGGGCTGCCTAAATGTAAACATTGTGGCTGCCTAAGCCACACATAACCATATATTAAAAACCCTTTCCGGGATCTCCACAGGAAAAAAGTGAAATAAATCAATGTTTTTAAAACCAAATATTTCCCCCCTCTCCGTGTAGGAAACATTTCTGTCCACACTGCCGCCATTGTTTCAAAAAACTGCATCCACACTATGAAATGCGTTTTTAAGCACAGTACGTCACACAAAAACAGGGACTTGTCCGTGCACACTAGAAGTTTATTTATTTTACAATAACATACATGGAAACAGACAATCATAACAGAGCATTAAGGAAAAACAAAGATAAATACAAAATGTTTAAATAGACAAGCGAAGCTTTTTCTAAAACAACTTTTTTTTTTTCAATACTTTTTGTAAAAAACGACAACAGAGATCAGTGCAACAAGCGTCACACAAGATATCCATTGAGTTTCCCCATTGAGGGGAGAGATAACTTGGCCTTTCCTAACCACAAAAATGAAGAATATAAGAAGTAGATATCACCTGACAGTGAATAACAAACACAGGAGCGGATTTGGGCGAGTCGTTCTTTGTGTAGTTGTCCAGTCATCTGGAAGGACTTCCTGGCCACCCATAGCCTTTTTCAACTCCTTCCTGAAAATCACGCAGCACTCCTCCTTTTTCAGCTTCCACCATTTCGTCCTCTGCTCTGCCTTTACCCTCGTCATCCTTCTCACCACTAGAGTCATCCTACACACCACCATCCTATGCTGTCTGGCTACACTCTCACCTACCACTGCTTTGCAGTCACTGACCTCCTTCAGGTTACACCTTCTACACAAGATGTAGTCTACCTGTGTGCTCCTACCTCCACTCTTGTAGGTCACCCTATGTTCCTGTTTCTTCTGGAAGAAAGTATTCACTACAGCCATTTCCATCCTTTTTGCAAAGTCGACCACCATCTGTCCTTCTGTGTTCCTCTGCTGGATACCAACTTGCCCATCAACTCCTCATCTGTTTCCTGCACCCACATGTCCATTGATGTCCGCACCAATGACAACTCTCTCACTTCTAGGGATGTTCTGCATCACTTCATCCAAGTCTGACCAGAATTTCTCTTTCTCCTCCATCTCACATCCTACCTGTGGAGCATACCCACTAACAACATTGAACATCACACCTTCGATTTCTAGCTTCAGGTTCATCACTCTATCTGACACTCTTTTTTTTACCTCCAGGACATGTACGACAATATCATCATACATTTACGAGAAAAAGGTCAGACTATTATGAGTGTAGTTGTAACTTTGCAAGAATAAAAGTAGGCATTGCCGTAATAAAACAGAGAGCCATATAAGGAGGGGGCGGGGTAATAGAGAGTAACGGTGAGATGATGCTAAACCATGCTAACCTGTTTATGCCCAACTTTTCGGTTTGCTGTCGTGTTATGAATACAAGTTTGTCTGAAGCCGGAGGAAAGTTTCCCTCCTTCCTGAAGAACTACGCTCACATACATATGACACGTAAAAAGACGACTTTTTTTCTCCTAAAATTGCAGCATTTAATCTTGTCAAATGAAAACAAGACAGCTCCCCATATTTCATCTCCGTGGCCGTGCTGCACGCGTCCTCTCGTCCCAAGATCACCCTCCTCCCTTCAGTGAACATCCAATCACAGTCAGTATGCAAATGAGCCAAGACGCAGCGTGTGATGTCAGGTTTCAAGACACAGCGGACTTTGAGGAAACAAAAAAAGCAACCTGTTAGACAACTAATAATTAACAACAACTAAAAACAAAGGTTAATATAACGTCTATGTAATATATTTGTTCAATCAACTGGGGGAATAGTTAATAAATAGCTGATTTTTCCCCAGTTGGACCATTTCTCAGCCGCCTTATTGTGGTCAGGGGGTTTGTGTGCCTCAGTGACCCTCAGTGCTGCATCAGCAGGAGCTGAGTCTTCAGGTGGGACACCCAAGCTGGGCAGGTCTCGGGGAAGAGGCCTGACAAAGTGCAAGCCACTTCTGCAAGTTGAAGGCTGGACACACAGCAACCCATCGTGAACAAAACACTTATCAAAAAGCAAAATATGCATCATGCCGTGTATGTGTATGCACGACGTCCCCTGCACATGACTGCCCCACAGTCATTCTGCACAGAACACAGATTGTTCCATGTTAAGCACATACAATCTACATAAACAAAAAACATTTGATGAAGCAATAAATGTTAGCTTTTTTACATTAGAACGTCAGCCAGTTAGGAGGTGAGGGGGGCTGGGCTACGCTGCTCTGCGGGGGACTGGTGTTTATCTCTATAAAGGCTGGGGTAGGTCTGGTGCCGAGACGACCGGATGGTGGAGGGGCGGGGGACCGTGGGATGGGGCCTGGGTCGTGGCCGTCGGGCCCCGGGCCGGTTGGCTGGGCTGGCTGGGTGTGGGTAGGGCGGCACTCCTGGGCCCTGGGTTCCGGGGGCTGCCTCTGCCTAGGAGTGGGGGCGTATCTGA